>RYZW01000067.1:0-218794 GCA_004367215.1 Colletotrichum trifolii | reverse complement strand
CACACTGATGACTGTAAGTCCAACCTGTCTCTTGATCTCTGCCAACAAAATCGTATGTTTCCTAAAAGATGAATTGCTTAGGGATGGCACTGATAGCGTGGGTAAGAAGGCGCCAATTGACGTGACTGTAAAGTCACCTACTTGCACAAACGCTGACACGCAAGCAGATCCTATCTCTTGGCTACAATGCCGCGGCATTCGTTGGTGAGTTGGAGCAGCACCAGCTGACGAAAACCGTGCCTAATGCTAATCATGTTCATGTGAGATGGCTACTATGGCGGCGGGTATCACATCTATGAAATTTCCAAGGGAAACTTCAAAGGGTACAAAAAGGTATCTCACTCTGTCTACTTGAAGTCCAAGGACATGTTTGACTAACGTCCTCCTCGGGGGTTTACGTCGCCACTATCATTTATAGCCCTTCCTCAATGTTCACGAAGCTCGCTCTCCTCTGGCTGATAATCAGAGTCTTCAGACCGCANTCTGGCTGATAATCAGAGTCTTCAGACCGCACAGGAGGACGACTATCGTGGCATTTGCTGTCGTCACCCTCCTTACCGGGTATACCGTTCCAATCGTCTTCATCAAGGCGCTCATATGCCGACCCGTCGCTGGCTTTTGGGATCCTGCAATCAAAGCAACCTGTTACAATCAACGCGCCATCTATGTAGCTGACACCGCTGTTAGCACCATTTCTGATATGGCCGTCCTATTCCTACCAGTACCTGTTGTTATGACTCTTCAGATGTCGTGGAACAAGAGGCTCCAGGTCATAGCCATGCTAAGCTCTGGAGGCCTCGCTGTGGTCGCAAGCCTTGTACGAACTATTCTCGTGATAAAGCTACAGACTTCGCAAGATGAGACGTTAGATCTCGTCCGGTTCAACCTTCTCGGGTATGCATTTAACCCCCAAAGCTCTGTCTTTATTGCAAAGAACTAACAGTGTTGTTAGAACAGCAGAAGTCGGCATAGGGTTGATATGCGCATGCCTTCCCGCCACTCATATTCTCATTTCGCGAAGCTTTGGCTGCTCGTCACCTACAATTCAGCATCGTATCCCGAGTAGCAGAGCAATAGCAATGGGATTTCTCAGAGGCAGAAGGCACAGATCTCAGCGCATGACCGCCACGGAAGTCGCGCCCGAGGTTGTATTTAGGGATTTTATTACTCCGGTTCTAGCCGAGCAGAGAAGAAGCGGCTGCATTTTCCCCTTTGAACGACTGAGTCGTCCCTCACCAACGTCGCAAAAGGGCGCGTGTAGAGAAGCGCGACAAAATGAGCGGGATGAGTGGTACTCTCAAGTTATCGCCTCACCGTTTTCAGGAGCCAGGGCTCTAGACTGGATTGAAGAGGCGGTTGACTCATAGGTTCACATCGCACAGGCTTTCTAGATATGCCGTGAGAAAAGGAGCCATTTGCTAGGAGCGGCCGGCGAGAAGCGCGTCACATGCGGCGGGGTAGGCCGAGGCTTTTGACTCCCCACCGGCGGAATACTTTGCCATGTAAGAATACAACTGAGCTTATTTCGCAGTAATCAAAGTGGTAATATTTTCCGCTGTGTCGTCCCCATATTGGGGCAAAGGGCGTTCGCGCAGCTAACCAAGGACGAGCAGCGCAATACCAGCATTATCTAGTATCGCTGGTTGGCAACCGTTCCAACAGGAACATCCTGTCTGCCTCCATTGGCCGCGTATCCGCCACTCGCCGGGTACACGGGGACGGCAGCCTCCCTATCCTTGACGACATGGTTGCGTCGGCGGTGCTCCTTGACCTCGTGGAACGATGCCGTGATGGCGTGGAAGATACTTGCGACAAAAGAGTCAGCAACGGTATCTCTGAGGAATAGACGTGGGGTAAAATGACTCACGTGCTGAGAATCGCAGGGATGAAAGTGCCCCATGGCAGGTTGCAAGAGTCATCGGTGCCCGCGACCTGTTGGCTAACACCACTCGATCCGTCCCGGAGATGGAAACCAGAGAAGCAGTGTCGCGGACCGGCCATTCCACCATTGGGCCTCGTCAGAACCGCGACGGCGATGAAAGCTCCCACGAAGGCCATGTCGAACGCAACCCAGAGCCAGCGCAGCCATCTCGCGCTGCCGGGGCTGCTGCTCTTCTTGATGCAGCCGAGGAGGGTGGTGATGAGGGTGTACAGGACCGCGGCGGCCAGGATGCCCTCGACGGCGCCGTACGAGCCGTTGACACCGCGGCGGGTTTTTATCGAGTTCACGAGGCGGTACACTTTGTAGAGACGCTGGGAGAAGATGCCGAGGGAGACGACGGAGGAGACCAGCTGGAGCACGCGGGTGAGGCGGAGGGCCCAGCGGTAGAGGGCTGTGTGTCGAAGTCTTGTGGGGACGAAGCGTGTGAGGAGGCCTGTGGGCTTTTCTTGGACGTATTCTGGCTCGTAAGCCGGTCCATCGATGGGTTGTCGTTGCATGTTGGGCAGGTTTTATTGTTGTGGGAGGGTGTGGTGTTGCAGGACAAGCTTTTTGGTGGCCGGGAGTGTGAAGAAGACGCTATTAACAGGCTTGTTGTAGGATGCTGAGCGAGCGAGTTTCAACATGGCATCTCTTGTGAAGGCATGTTATATTAACTACTATCTGCGTTGACTTGGACGCAATCGCTCTGGAAAACTCGTCCTCGTCAGCAAGACGTAATGACAGGGCAGGAAACAGGTAAATCGAACAACAGGCAGAGATGACCAGCTCTGTGGCCATCGTGTGTACCCTACATTATCTACCAGCGGTTCATTTCGACCCGGTAGCAAGTCATTTTGTTCCGGGGTGGTTGTCCAAGTGAGCTCATCATGCCCAGCGATGTCCTTCACGTCGGCACCCGAACCGTCTTGGCTGGCGTGGCGGTGGACCAGGAACGTTTGCTAAGGCTTCGGGAAAATTTAACTCGTGGGGGCTTGAATACCCCGGTCTTCTGCATTGGGACAATGAGAGTCGGATTTGTTTTCACGAATAACACAGTACCGTACTGGAACTTGGCAACTGACGTAGACATGACTGCGTCTCAGCCGCAACATGAAATGGGTACAGGATCCGTGTTACGTCACAATATCAATGTTCAGTTTCTTTAAGATTTACTTACTGCACTTCTCTAATATCAAGTTCTGACTGGAGTCGCATGGTTACGATCTCACGATACGCGGGCAGTATCTTGCGATTGTTGCAGCCTCCGATTTGCCAGCCTCGACATTATCCTTCTCCCATGGTCGACCGACAAGAATGCTGAGCGTCCTGGAAAATATGACCCAATTGACAGCGAGACACCTGCTTCTCTAGGAGAATAACCCACCCTGAAGGTAATTGATCCTTTCCGACACGCACGTACAGATTCCGTCTCTGACTGAGCCTAGATCCTCGCCGCGGAAGAGCCACGACACGATCCTCAAAGTCATGCTTTCAACATTCGGGGCAGAAGGCCGTGAGTCACAAAGTGCTAAATGCAATGTTTTTCGCCTTTTCTCATTGGATATGTAAAAGCGGCTGCTATACACAGTACACTTCGACGTTGTCATTCCAACATGTCAACAGCTGGATTTGTTAGGCACAGCCTCGGGAGTATTCCATCGTCAGCACGGAGAGCCTCACCATTGGCCAAGTAAGCGAGCCCTTTGGCTGCGTCTCGGACTCCAAAATCCGCGCGGACTTGACTGCTGCCTGGCAAACTCGGCAATCATGGCATCACATGGCAGCACTGCTTGTCTGCTGATGAGTTCTGCGTAGCTTTCATCATCCAGCCTGTCGTGGAGTTGCATCTCCAGCCAGACTTATTGAGCTTGTTCTGCTGTCGACATGCAGTCCCGTACGCAATATCTACACCCAATGGTGGCCCCCATCGCCAACCTTGACCGAAACCGAAGTTCCCTCCCAGGTGGGACGGGTCTTTTGCTCACTACTCTCCTTCTACCCAAGCTGCAAAGCGCAGCCAGTCGTTCAGCCTCGGAATCAGACGACTACGCAAGCGGGAGCCAAGAAAACGCAAGACGCAACCCAGGCCGTGTCAGAGTGGTGTGGACTTCCAGCAACCTCAACACGGGCGCGTTCAAGGGCACACCCGCATTCTACATGACGGTTCTCAACGCCCCGAAGATCTTGTCCGGCCCCAAAAGCGGCGCACACACTGAGCTCTTCGCCGGACTGTCTCCCAAGGTTGCAGAGGCTGGCAGCGGAGCGTATGTCATTCCCTGGGGCAGGATCATGCCGGAAGAGGGCATGACCCGGCAGGACATTGTCAAAGCATTCAAGCCAGTTGATGAAGGCGGCTCGGGCCTTTCACAGGAGTTTTGGCAATGGTGTGAGAGCCAGTGGAAAAGGGAGCATGGCATAATGTTCGCCTACCGCATCTGTCATGGCAGTCCATCTGTATAATGGCGCATTTTCTAGCTCTAATCAATCCTGTGCGGAAACTCTGCCTCGAAGACTCTTACTTGGTCCAATAGAGCCCGCGCCTTGAACTCGGGTCTGTTTTGCCATGAAAGAGGCGCCTCGACAGCTTCTTGGGTTCGTCCTGGTCGGAACAGTATGGAAAGATTATCTCCCAGTCCAGGCAAGACGCCATCAAGTAGCCCGAGCAGCCCAACTCGGTGTACACGATCCACAACTCCTGTTCTTCCGTGAGTCCCTTCAGCCGTCCCCCAATGCCGTTTATGACGTGTTTGCGGCTCGTCCCGTACTTTTCTCTATACTCTCTCGCGGCCTCCTTCTCGCGCTCCCACTCTTGCTGCGACTGCAGGTCCGCTCGCCGAATCACGTCGTCGGCGAAGTAGCTGCGCCAGGTGAAGGCCAGGTTGCTCGCGTGGCCCAGGATCGGCTGTTGGCTGGGCTTCCACCCGGAAGATTTGAGCAGACCCATGTGTCTGAGCCGAAAGGCATCCCAGATGAAGAAGCCGAGGTTGCGGAACTCGGACTTGGGCACGTGGCAGAGCGGCGATCCGCGATGCTTGGTCAACCGCTTGCATATCCGGTACCCGGGAGAGTCGTGCTCCAGGTGCTGCTGCCAGCTCCACGGCGCCGTCTTTGGTTTCGGCGAAGCTCTTTTGCTGATGGCCTGGCATCCCTTGGGCCAGAACGACGCCTCTGGGGGGCGGTTGGCAAAACCTTTCGGCTCCGACGAGACTGGACCCGGCGACCCGGAAAGAATTCCAAGTTCCCTGGCGCGCGCTCGCAACCCTTCCAGATCGGCCTGCACCTTGTTCGTGAACTCCCGTGCCATTGCGAACTCTTCAAACTGGCTCCCCCAGACCGGTTCCCAGACGATGGGTTGCGCGATCGTGCTCGGGTCGAGAGAAGTCGGGACGAGGTAGTCGACGTAAGCCGTGTCAAAGGTCTCGGGCGTGAGCTTCTCGTCGGTCCAGCTCAGACGGTTCTCGAGTATGGCGTCCTGGATCTCCCCCAGGAGCTGGAATCGCCAAAAGCCGCGCATCATCCGCTGCATTTCCAGCCACGACGGCCGGCCCACGTCGACCATGTCGACCGGTTCGGACTCGAAGTGCTGCTCCCAGTGACACATGCCAAAGTAAATTCTCTTCAGGGGTCGTGACGGTGTCGCCGCGACGCACTTGTCGAACGCAATCGTGAGGCAATCATGGGCGGCCAGGGCGATGCTCCGTGTGAGCTTCAGAAACCGCCAAGCGGTGAGCGCGTGCGACTCTGGTCCGGCATCGTTTGTGAGAAGGGTAGTGAAGGACATGGCACCCGTCAGCGCCGGGTCACGCTTCTGGGCTTCATAGCCACAGTTGCGCGCATAAAAGTGACGTTTGGTCGACACGTGGTGCTTGAAAAACGACCGACTATCTTCTTCGGGCGTGTTTTCCAGGGTCGACTGTCGGATCAGGGCGACCCGACGCATGATGAAGAGGATCTCGGGAAAGACTGATTGATCAAAGACATGCTCGATAATCTCTGGCCCGTAAGTTTGGAAGGCCCGGAACGCATTGGGAGAAGCCAGAACGAGACTGTGTAGAGCTGGAACATCGGGCACGTAAGAGAAGATGTCGAGAAGGACTTCGGTCGGGAGGTCTTCAAAGGACACGCGGTTGGTGTTCTCGGTCATCTTTGGAGGATGAAGACAGTTTGTCAGGGACGAGGTTCACGCTGAACAGCGACGACTGCGTTCGAAGCCAGGTCAGCGATTCGTTGATATCAGATGGACATGGAGGCTAACAGACGATGGTCCCCAGACTTTTCGAGGCGAGACAGAAAAGGGCTGCTGGGCAGGTAGTCAGCCAATAGTAACAATGGACCGAGGCCGTTCTGGGCAATTACTGGATCCCTAAAGACGAGCGATGTGTTAGTGGCGGCGTCTCGCAGCTTAAGTGAGGCATTCAAACGACGACGACTCAAGCAGGTTTTCGTGCTGACACGCGTAGCACTGCATAGATCTTCAGCTCAATCGGTCCAGCGAGTGTCTCCCTCGTTGGGATTCCTCATCTCCTTGACCAATGCGCTTGAGTCGACATAATATGCGGCGAGCGTATGGAGCCATCCCAACACTTGAGTGTGAGCCGTTACCGCCAGCCAGCCAGCCAGCAAGCCATCGATGGCCTTTCCAGTCCCACCAACTTCGCGCCTCAGACGTGCGAGAGGGATTCTAGGCTCAGTGATTTCTCCTGGCTCGGGTGAGGCTTCCAAGCGCCACCACCGCAGCAGCTGTACGGCGCCAGGCTGCTTTGCCAAATGCGTCGAGGGCTGAGAGAGTCTTGGACTGCAGATTCCTCACCAACGCCATCTCAAGCTAACCCAGGCAAGGCAAGGCAAGCCAGGCTAGCTCTCGGCATACATGGACCACGATGAGGAAGAAGCACGAGCTCCTCTCGCCGTAGAGGAGCTCTGACCATGCCGGTGATTTATCTCCCAGACGATCACTCACCAAGATTACGCATTCCAGAACCATCCCTTGATAAACCAAACCTGTCTGTTCGCGGGACGATAAGTGCTGGATTATCCTCCGAGGAAGCCTTGGCCAGCCTTATCGGGTCGTTTCAAGCCCAAAGCGGCCTCGAGGAACGGCGCGTTGGTTGGGAAATGAGGGGATCCAGGAGGCGTTTTTTCACATGAAAACAAACAAAGCACCACAAGACTAGATATAATCCCGCTCCCCCTCGCGAGGCCCACCTTGATGGCGAAGCCATCGTTTCTCCCCGAATCGCTTTCGGCGTCTAATTGCCAACTTTGTTTTTTTTTTGCTGCCGCACATTGAAACTCGTCAGTGAAGGATACCCGGAGGAGGTCTTGATAGGTCCATCAGCAGCCATGGATGATGTCAGCTACATCGACTGCGCTCACCATCACAAAGACGATGATGGATTTGCAAACAGGAAGCGTCTCGTCATCTGCTGCGATGGAACATGGAATAATTCGTACGTAGCTGCATCTGGCCACCATGACACGCGTCCCTCCCCCCCCCCCCCCCAGGCTCACCAGTGACTCCTCCAGGAACACGGGCGGCGTGCCCACCAACGTCAGTCGCCTCTCCGCCGCCGTAGCCCACAAGTGCTGCACGGGTATGCCGCAGGTCGTCTACTACCACCGCGGTGCCGGAACGGAGGAGTCGCGGGCAGCCAGCGTGCTGGGCGGCCTTTTGGGGATGGGTGTCAAGCAGGACATTGTCGACTGCTACCGCTTCATCTGCGACAACTACAACATGGGCGACGAGGTGGTCATTGTGGGATTCTCGCGCGGGGCCTTCACTGCGAGATCCATCTCCTCCATGGTCTGCAGTCTGGGCTACCTCAACCGCACCGGTCTCAACTTCTTGGGGGACATCTACCAGGACTACCAGTCCTTTAACGAATGGAACAGCGAGAGGGTGTACGACCCCGAGAAGCACCTGCGGGCTTTCAGCTCCGAGCAGCTCGAGCGGAGGATCAAGAAGGAGGTCATGGATAAGATGGAGAAGATTGAGAAGCGGCTGGAGGACGAGACGGCCGGGCCGGACGAGTTGAAGAGGAGGACCAGCGACGAATTCGCCAAGCTGTTTGAGGTCTACGAGCAGAGACTACAACCGGAGGAACTGGAACGGTAACTTGACCAGGAGAAGCGGGAGCTCTTCAAGAGGATGTCGGAGATGAACAAGTCCGACGGCAGCGGGATGAAGCTCAACAAGATGGCCAAGGCTTACCGCGAGCGTCTTTGCGAGGTGGGTGAAGAGCGACTCCGTCACTTTCGAGAGTCGTATGCCATCTCTATCGCAATTTTGATCTGGAAGCTGACGATACGGCAGTACCAAATGTGTCTGACAAGGCGAAGCGACATGGATGCCCAAACGACATACGAGGCCGTCGAGGGTCGGGTCAAGGCAGTTGGTAGGTCTTCTCGAACATGCTCGGCGTCTTACATATCAGTGCAACATGTCCATGTCTCGTGACTGACGTGGCGTCTCGGCAGGTGTCTGGGATACCGTTGGAAGCCTGGGGATTCCCAAGATGCCCTGGGACATTGGACATGCGAGTCGGAACGCCTCAGAGGTAAAGGGCATCTCCATCCAGAGTTGGAGCCACCGTCTAACCCGTACACCAACAGCTCCGCTTCGCCAGCCTCGACGTCCATGCCAACATCGATCACGCTTTCCACGCGCTGGCTCTGGACGAGTGGCGCACAGCCTTCGCGCCGACGTTGTGGAACATCAGCCCCAGAAACACCAACACCAAGCTTCGACAGGTCTGGTTCCCGGGATGCCACAGCAACGTGGGAGGAGGCTCCGACCACCAGCAAATCTCAAAGATTGCCCTCGCCTGTAAGGAGAAACCCCCCCGAGATGCCCCAACACCAAAAGGAAAACCGTCGACACTGACAGCATCGCAGGGATGGCCGACCAGTTGACGTCCGTCGGCGTCGAGTTCAGCCAAAAGGAGATGAAGCGCATCTTCCGCAGCACGACGTCGCAGTCCGACTACCGCCCGTGGGGCCTGGGCAAGATCACGAGCCCGGACAGCCTCGCGACGACGCTCCCCGACCTCGCGTGGAACGCCGCCACCCTCCCGTACCGCACCGTGACGCACCAGTGGACCGAGAGCTGCGTCCGGCGGCCCGGCCACTACTCCAACGACGACGGCAAGCGGCGGCTCACCAACACGCAGGAACTCGTCCACCCGTCGGTCCGCATCCGGTACCTCTACCAGGGCCTCGGGCTCGACGACGCCGGCGAGTGGCGGTGCAAGGCGCTCGCGGGCCGCGGCTGGCAGCTCATGTTCGAAAAGAACCCGTCGGCCGCGACGACGACGACGACGACGCCGCCGTCGGTCCGGCCCGGGCGGGATCCCAGGGTCGTCGACGAGTACAGGACCGTCAGCGGCTCCGTCACGGCCGTGTACGAGCAGTACCCCGTCTCGGAGCGGCTCCGGGGCAAGGTCGTGCGGGCGGAGCAGCCCGACGAGGCGGACCTCAAGAGCCTCGACCCGCCCAAGAACACGTGGAGCTGGGCGCTGCAGGACAGCGACCGGCGGCTGTACGAGGAGCACATTGGCATGTGGGAGCGCATGTACATCGAGGTCAACGACGACATGGTGCGCTGGCACGAGCTGACGGTCCACGAGAGGAGGAAGCGCTGGAGCAAGGGCGACCACCTGCGGGAGATGGCGACGGAGAGCCTGGCGTTTGCCGTGCACACGGTCGAGAAGGTGGTCAAGACGGCGGTCGGGACCGTGTTTGGCGGGCCTCCCGAGAAGTATCTGCCGCAGGGTTTCCCGGACCAGCACGGCTACCACGACTTCATCTCGTGGCAGAAGGGGGTGGACTCCAAGACGGAGACGCTGGTGACCAAGAGCATCGAGTGGAGCGAGAATGAGTACATTGACTACAGCCACAACCACAGCCATAGCCACGACCTGGGCAGCATTGGGTGGTCTTAGAAGGGGGATACGAAGGCATTTGGAGTCTGCTGGATGGGGAATATCAGCCAACGAGAAGGAAGCAATGGTGGCTGGCCTCATGCCGGAGGAAGAGGGGGGGGGGACTCTTGGTCAGTGGGCTGACGATGTCATCTGGAAGTGAAGTCTTTTGGCTTGAGAAGCACCGGGGGAACTCGGCTTTTGCGGGGTGTTTGACGATACATTTGAGCATAGTACAGCATTGCATTTGAATCTTGATGAAATTGTTGCAGACAACGACAGTATGATCAAGACAGAACGCTCTCCTGCCAGGCGATGAATGCATGTCCAGAATAACCCCCTCTGCATTGTTATATTATCATCAGACAGCTCTGCTCGGCCCTCATGTGCCCAGCATGACCAACGACTCACGCCGATCAGACCACCACCAATGTCCACCATGAACCCGGGATTTGCAGCTACCCTGGCCGTCCAGCCTCGGTTGCTTGTCTTTGCTTTTTGGTCACGCTTGCATGATGGACTTACAAAAGCCCAAACCTCGCAGCGTGGCTGGACTGGTGATTCGTGAGACGTCGGCACTCGCTCCACCACCAACACTGCCGAGATGCAGCAAGGCGGCACCGCGACATGTTGGGCTGCTTGGTGGATGTGAGGAGAAGCTTCTCCTCGTCTCCTCGTCTGCGGGGTCGGACTGGCATCTGTTCGGCCCATGGAAAGGTCCACAACCTGATGAATTTTCACTTCTGAGCCTCTTTTGTGAGAGTTTCGAGGCGCGGAGAAGCCACCGCTGAGGCATGAGGCAAAATTTAATCTCGCGAGGTAAATTACTCGTGTGGCGGCTAGACGATCCATCACCAAGGGTCGACCTGTTTGTTCATCACGGAGCTTCGACAGCCGCACCATCAGGATGGCTTCAGGCGCCAAGTGCGGTCCGGCCCGCGATGTCGAGTCGCCAGTGACGAAACAAGTCAGCAACGTCGTCCATCAACCCTGAATCTAGGCAGCTAACTTTGTCCTCGTAGGACACGGCGCCGTCACCTCCAACCCCATCGCCCGAAGAAGAAAAGGCCCTGCTATGGAAGCAAGACAAACGAATCATCCCCCTCTCGGCGGGCATCTACTTCCTCTGCTTCCTCGACCGCTCCAACATTGGCAACGCAAAGATCCTCAACTCGTCCTCGGGCCACGACATGCAGACCGAGACGCACATGTCGAACCGCGACTTCACCATCGCGCTGATGATCTTCCTCGTCGCCTACGCCCTCTTCGAAATCCCGTCCAACATGCTGCTCAAGAAACTGCGCCCCTCGCGGTGGCTGGCCTTTCTCATGTTCTCCTGGGGCGCCGTGACCATGGGCCTGGGCGGCGCCAACACCTTTGCCAGCGTCACCGGCGTGCGCTTCCTGCTGGGCGTTTTCGAGGCCGGCCTGTTCCCCGGGCTGGTGTACTACCTCACCTTTTGGTACAAGCACGACGAGCGCAGCCTCAGGGTTGCCATGATACTCGCGAGCGCGACCTTGGCCGGGGCCTTTGGCGGCGCCATTGCGTACGGCATCGGACACATGAACCAGGTGCATGGCATCTCGGGGTGGAGATGGCTCTTCATCCTAGAGGGCATCCCGTCGTGCCTGTCAGCCTTGTTCGTCTGGTTCTACCTGCCCGACTATCCCGAGAGCGCAGGCTGGTTGACGGAGCAGGAGAAGGACTTGGCCATGGCCCGATTATATCACCAAGGCAGCAAGAGCAGCCACAAAACCATGTCGTGGGCGGACGCGAAGGCGACCTTGACGGACTGGCGGTTGTACGGGCACTACCTCATCTACTTTGCCATCTCGACGCCCTTCTCGTCGCTGTCGCTGTTCACGCCGTCCATCACCTCCGGCCTGGGGTTCGCCGACTTGCAGGCGCAGCTGATGACGGTTCCGCCATACGCAGCGGCCTACGGTGAGTTCCCATCGAGTCTCTTAAAAAAAACCCGCAGCAGGGTGGGCGGAGAGACACGCGGCCCTAACGCGCAACCCAGTCGTCCAGATCGTCGTCGCGTACTCGGCAGACCGCTTCAACGCGCGCGGCGTGCACTCGGCAGCCCTCGCGCTCGTCGGCGCGCTCGGCTTCCTCGTCTCGGCCGTGCTCCCGCCGGGCGCGCACAACGCGCGCTACGGCTGCCTCGTCGTCGGCGCCTCGGGCGCGTTCGCGTGCATACCGCCGCTGCTCGGGTGGCTGACGTCCAACCTCTTCAGCACGGCGTCGACCGGCCTCGCCATCGCGCTCAACGTCAGTTTCGGCGCCGGGCTGGGCCAGATCCCCGGCGTGTGGGTGTACAAGGCGGAGGAGAGGGCCGCGGGGTATCCGACGGGCCACTGGGCGAACGCGGCGCTGCTGTTCGTCGTCGTTGTCGGGTGCGCCGCGTTGAGGGTGTACTATGGGGTTGCGAACCGGCGACTGGTGAGGGATGCCGAGAGGGACGGGACGGAGCCGAGGCTGTTCAAGCTGTGAGGATGCGAAAGATTTTTCTCAGATGGGCGTCCTCGTGTTTCAAGTGAGACATGAATGAAGCAAAGAGTCGGTGGGTGAAAATAGAGTGAGAAGTAGGTGACGGATGAGTGAGGGGTAAGCATGTAGTGAGTGAGTGAGTGAGTGAGTGGTGAGTGAGGGGTGAGTCGACCCATGCTGCTACTCTGAGCGGCAAAGTCTTCCTCTGAGAAAACCCAGAGGGTACCGGGGGCCAGTAAAGGTTTCGGATTTGCGTTCCTGAGTTCACGGTAACTGAATCGAACGGTTTCAGATGGCAGGGTCATGGGCGTCTCGGAGCTGTCATTCAGGAGGGTGGAAATTAATTGGCAATAATTCCTCGGCGTGCGCAGACTTCCCGTACCACCAAACTCAATGACCACGTCCTGTCCCAGATGTCTGTTGAGCAATCCGAGGCCCTCACCATCATGACCTGGCTGGCAGCTGATGATCCCATCGTCTCCGCTTGACAAGCGGGTTCACGATCCAGTGGCGTTGTGGCAGAGTGGTCTAATGCGCAAGACTAGAAATCTTGTTCCTTCGGGAGCGTCTGTTCGAATCAGGCCAACGTCGATCTCTCACCAGATCGTTCCTTTTTGGCTTCGTCGTCTTCTGGCCGTTGGAATGTGTGCGGGCGTGGCTGCATTCAACGGGCCAAGCCTGTCGCGTGGCCGCTGCAACCCAACCCATTCGGACCTCTGTGTCCGTTGCTGGTTTAGTAAAAGTCAGATGAAGGACCGAATTGCGTTGGCATCCTTTCAGCTGCTACGAAAGCAGCCCGTGGCCAGCTTTCTTCCGAGGTTCCCCTCCCCAGGCCGAGAACCCCGTACTTTTAATTGTATGCCGCCTCTTTATTGACTAGTCTTCTGGTGTACACAGTTAGGCTAGTCAGGGGACGGACCCAGCTTTTACCAGGAACGTCGGCCGATACCAGCATGTCGTATACGCCAAATATAGTGTGGTGGGAAGCCGACCGGACAGCTTTGAGACAGAAACCCTCCGGCTCGAACACCGTTGCCTGAACGTCTTGGCCCGCTCGAAACTTTGACAATGTGTTGCGCCCGAGTGTCGATTTGTGCCTTTCCAAACCAGCGGCTTGGGTAATTGTGAGCGAGAGTGAGTCGAGTGTGAAGACGTTCAGTTCAGGCTCTCAACAGTCATCTCACGATGCCCGCCTTCACGGTACTGAACGGCAACATTCAGACACGGCGCGCCCGCGTGCTGGCCATCACCCTCGTCATCATCGTCTTTCTCTTCTTCTTCAACAACTCGCGTCTCAGCGACAGGACGTATTTGGCTTCGACGCCTATCACTCAGTCCAGCAATATCAATGGCGGAACCAAGCAGCCGCCACAGGCAAATCAGGACAAGGACAAGGAACTCCCAATAGCACACGGCGAACCAGACGCGTCGGCAGACAAGCTCAAGGCCGACGCGGACGGCCAGGACTCGTACCGCAACAAGGACGGCGAGCTCGCCAAGCAACCAGCTGACGCATCTCGCAGCCCCGGGTCGTCGGCCTCATCTTCTGCGTCATCATCATCGTCGTCAGCAGAATCCAAAGCCCCATCATCATCCTCATCAGCCGCCGCCGCCGCCGCCCAACCACCATCACCACCACCACCTCCTCCATCCTCGGAACCATGCCCGTCCTTTGAGAACTGGATGCGCACCCGCCCCGGTCCCGCGTCCGAGGGCAAGCGCAAGTTCCCCCTCAACCGGCCCCGGCCCGAGTGCCGGACGTTCCACTCCCCGGCCATGGAATCCCTCATCACCCGCATGAAGTCCGTCATCAAAGACCCGGACCTGTACCGCCTCTTCGAGAACGCGTACCCCATGACGCTCGACAGCATGGTCAAGTGGCGCGGCTACGCCAACGCGTCGACAGACGCCTCCTCCGACATGGAGCTCACGTACGTCATCACCGGCGACATCGACGCCATGTGGCTGCGCGACTCGGCCTCCCAGGTGTACTCGTACCTCCCGCTGCTCGAGGCCTCGGACGACAAGGACTCCCTCGCGAGCCTCTGGCGCGGCCTCATCAACGCGCACTCGCGGTACATTGTCATCTCGCCCTACTGCCACGCCTTCCAGCCGCCGCCCGAGAGCGGCATCCGGCCCACGCACAACGGCGCCTACGTCCACAACCACCCGATGCCGGCCTACGACCCGGAAAAGGTCTTTGACTGCAAGTGGGAGCTCGACTCGCTCGCCAGCTTCCTGCAGCTGTCCGTGGCCTACGCCGAGAAGACGGGCGACTGGCGCTTCTTCGGCAGGCACGCCTGGGTCGACGCCGTCGAGGCGGCCGTCGACGCCGCCGGCGCCATGCGGCTCGGCACCTACTCCAAGGACGGCAAGGTGGAAAAGTCGGCGTGGACCTTCACCGGCTGGACGAACCGCGGCAGCGAGACGCTCACCAACGACGGCCTGGGCAACCCCATCAGGGAGAACGGCATGGTGCGCACGGCGTTCCGGCCGTCGGACGACGCCTGCATCTTCCAGTTCCTCGTGCCGGCCAACATGATGTGGGCAAAGTACCTCGAGTCGGCGTCGGAGATCATGGCCAAGCTGGACGGCGACAGGGCCCGGAACCTCACGGCGGCCATGCGCGAGCAGGCGTTCGGCATCCGGCAGGGCATCGACCGGGACGCCATCGTGTACCGGCCCGGGTACGGCGACATATTCGCGTACGAGGTGGACGGGTTCGGCGGCGCCAACCTCATGGACGACGCCAACGTGCCGTCGCTGCTCGCGATGCCGCTGTGGGACTTTACGCGCTCCAAGTTCAAGTTGCCCGCAGGGAAGAGGGACTACGCCGAGGTGTACCGCAACACGCGCAAGTACGTCCTCAGCGACGACAACTCGTACTTTATGCGCGGGCCAGTCATCTCGGCGGTCGGCGGGCCGCACGTCGGGCCCGGCAAGGCGTGGCCGATGGCGGCCGTCATCGCGGCCATGACCGCCTACGATCCCATTTCGGGCGTCAAGGACGTCGAGAAGGAGGTCGAGGAGCAGCTCAGGATGGTGCTGGACTCGACGGCCGGCACTGGTGTGCTTCACGAGAGTGTCAACAGCTGGAAAGAAAGCGACTGGACCAGGGCCTGGTTCGGATGGGCGAATGGCTTGTTTGGCGAGCTGGTCTTGAAGATGGAGGCCGAAGAGAAGAAGAAGGGTGGGAAGGGCCTGCTGGCCAAGGACTGGCAGGGTGATGCGTCTGCATCCACGTCTCCTGCTGCACCCCCACCATCGCGGTGAGTGGGAGCATTGCCTTGGAAGTGAATCAGGTTCATGGATACCAGGAAAGGAACGAGCTTGAAAAGAATGTTGCAACTTGGCTGGCGACACTGAGGTCATGCGAGTGAGCATGCTATCACGGAAGGCCGAGCATTACTATTAACGTATCTAACTCCGTCGTCAAATGATAACACCACGCTCGTCGCACTACCGTACAATAATAGGTCGAATAGGCAAAAACGTAGAGACTTGAGGGGTTTTTTTGAGTCTGGGATCCTTTCGTTTCAAACGGCAAAAGAACGACGTTGGCCTGATTCGAACAGACGCTCCCGAAGGAACAAGATTTCTAGTCTTGCGCATTAGACCACTCTGCCACAACGCCACTGGTTGATTGAGCTGCCCAACTTGGTGACTAAGATGTCTAGCAGCTGGCCGTAATTCTCCCCGCCAGTTGATCAGACCCTCAACTCTTGCGGCGCGCTTGTTTGGCCTTTGATATCGTCAGTATGACCGTGGATTACATTCCTTGCTTCTTTACCTTCTTTAGAGTAAGCTGTAAACTGCCTGCCAAGCTTTGCTCTGGCGAATGACTCCATCTTGCTTCTACCTTATGCTTCTGTCGTCAACCCATAAAATTCCACCTGCAACATCTACACAGAAAAGGTCCATCACAACCAGCCATGCCTGCTCACATTGCCCTGCGCTCCCTGCAACGGGTCCATCGAAGCCATATTCATCAGCCCTCCGGCTGCCCAGTCTCCCGACGTCCCCATGCCATCGATGAACATCGACGGGTCGACGATGTCGTACAAATTCGGCCCCCACGCCCCTTCGTACTCCCACCCTCCCATCGAAAAGTTCATCGCCATGGCCTCCTGCATGTCAATCTCGCCCAGAGCCCCTTGCTCCTCTTGACTCTCGCCGTCGTCTCCATCTTCTCGCTGCTCCACCATGTCCGACCACTTCTTCTGCCTCAACTGCGCGATGCGCACCTTTGTCGCGCCCAGCGTCCAGATGCTCGCCCGCGCCGGGCCCGAGTCGAGCGACACCGCCGCCATGGCCGCGTCCACCTCCTCGAGCTGGTTCGCCACCCGGTTGAGTATGCCCGCCACGTCGAGCATCAGCTCCGGCTGCCGCGAGAGCTGCGCGCGCAGCTCCGCGAGCACCTGCGGCAGGTTCCTGTCCGGCGCCGGCGGTTCCCACGCCGCCGCCGCCGCTGCCGCCGACGGCGTGCCTTTGGGGTGGGACCCCGGGGTCGAAGACGAGACGGGCGAGGTGCCCGCAATCGGGTTGATGGCCGCCTCCATGGCCGCTATCGCGACGTTGGGGTTGTTGCTCGACGGGTCCAGCATCTCCGCGGACCGGTCGCCGAAAGTCGCCGGGCTGCTGGCTGCGAGCCACGCCCACCGGCTCATCATGACGACGGCGAAGATCAGGTGCGAGGCGAGGGTGAGCGGCATCGTGTAGAGCGCCTGCACGGGTATGGCGAGCCAGACCTCGAACCACCCCTTGAGGGCCGCGTTGGCCTGGTAGAAGACGTCGAGGGCCGAGCTGTAGCCCGAGCTGAGGGATGTGAGCGACTTGGAGAGGGACGCGAGCAGGTCCGGGTCGATTGTCGGGGGCTCGTAGAGGCGTAGTCTTGCGGTCGCCAGCCGCACTTTGAGAAAGTCTGCACAGGTTCAGTGTTGACTCGTCGCGACCAAGTGGAGGGTGGGGGGGGGACTCACGGTTGTCTGCGAGACTCGGTGGCATGTTGCTCTGCAGCTTGTCCAGCTCCGCCTGGAAGCTCGACGCATATGCCGAGAGCGGCGCTTTGGGGAGGCCGATTTCCTCCTCGCCGTCCTCGTTGCCTCGAATCTGCGAGATTCTCTCGGCCAGCCTCTGGATTTTGACAATGTGCACAACGTGCATGTCTGACTCGAGCTCTCGATTCTGCTCAAGCTCTCGTAAACATTGCTGTATGTATGCCGAGAATCTCATGGGGTCAATGTGCTGAAGATCCAAAGACGTCCTGCAAACACATTAGCACCACCGGCTCACGGTAGTTGATGCTGGATAACCCACGAAGAGTTGAGATACCAGACAGCCAGAAGCAACCTCCTCTCCTCGTTGGTTCGTTCCCTCGGCTCGAATGATCGCATCACCAGCAACCGCTGCCGTTCGGGCATACTCGGGCTCCTCTTTAGACCGAGCTCGCCTGCCAAGGTTGCAGCGAGCGAGATGAGCTTGTTCAGCTGTGCGTGCGCGATACAGTGGTGATGGAACCAGCCGAGCATGACAACCAAGCCCAGGAGCATGTCGAGCGACCTCTCGCACCTGATGAGCATGTGGTCGGCGACGTGGCTGAGCAGACGGTACATCTGGCCTCGCATCGATCGAGCGTGTCTAAAGGATGCCACCATCCGGATCGATGCCATGAGAAACGGCCTGGCCGCGGCAAGGGTGCCGGCCGCTATGTTGTCCGGGACGACGACAAACGGCAAACTTGGCGTCAATTCGTTGCGGTAGATGGCCAAGAGGTTCTCGTCGGCATCCGGAGGGCCGGCAACGTCCCCCGGCTCAGTACAGCAGATGCAGTTTGGCGGCACGAAGGAGTTGAAGGTTGTGGGGATGTTGATTAGGCCGGAGTCGATGTGACTCGATGCATCCCAAGGGGCTGGGTGAGCCTGTGTAGGGAATCCGGGGCCTCCCAGTGATTGGGCAGTGGACTGATGGCTACTGGCAGCGGCTCGTCCCGCCATGTCCGCAGCCCGGTGCTCTTGGATGGTTGCAATGGCGTTGGTATTGCCCGAGACTCGCAAGGAGTTCACGAGGCGGTTCAACCGCTCTTCGAGTTGGGTGGTTCGTCTGGTTCTTCGGTGTTAACCAAACGTAGACAGGCATAAGACTCGGCTCTGCTACGATTTGCTAGCTCGCTTTCAGACAGTTCTTGCATCCACTGCCCAGCTACACCAGAATCATATGGCGGACATGTGAGAGAACATTGTACTTACGATGGCCGGCTCTGTCTCTTCTTTCTGGGCTTGTGTACCTGGTCTGTACAATTCTTGTACAGTCTCTCGCACCTACAGCAGCCAGAAGCCGATTTGTTAGTATCCTTACTCACACAAGTTTACGGACATTGTAAGAAAACACCCAACAACAATAATTCACCCCAGCAACCTCCTGACGCCATGCTGGGGCCGGACTTGTCAAGCTCATCGAAATGTCCGACGCAGTTATCAAAGCAACAAACCTCTCCGTCTTGGAGTAGAAAAGACCGTGACTTACCTATCGCACTTCGATCCCAGCGTGTTGTTCGATCGAAGACACTTCGCCTTTGCCGTAGCACACGGCGCACAAGCAGCTCCCCAGCGAGCCACAGAAGGTACTCGTGGCCGGTCCGGAGACGACCCGTCTCCCGAGGGAGATGGCGATGATGCACCAGACATTCTCGATAGTATATGTCGCTTGTGTATACCGACACGGCGTGCCTGTCCAACGGCTTCTCGAACGCTGTCCGACCCCGGTTCTTCCTAACTTTCCAATCTGTTTGAAGGTGTTGTTTCCGGAAAATTGGTCAAGAAACGTGAAATACCCGAGATTTAACAATGGTAATGGCCCGTCGACGGTGACGATGGGGACACACAGCTTCCCTAAAGGCACATCTAGGATGCTTGGTTAAAAGGGCTGCCGTACACCCCTTCTTTTGGATGCCTTCGATACCACAAGAGACCAGACGGTATCGACAGACCGGAGTTTTCAACACATTTACGAAAAACTCCGATCCCTGCTCGTCTCTAGGGGCTATCCGGATCCGGGGGGGGGGGGGGGGGGGTCGCGCCAAATCTGACGGCGTCGGGCGCATTGCTTCCATAAGCAGCCATCGCTTCTGGATCATGAGCTCGTGACTGGCTGGAACTTCTGCTGTACGACCGGAGTTTGGAAA
The DNA here is from genome assembly GCA_004367215.1 of Colletotrichum trifolii. Classification (NCBI taxonomy): domain Eukaryota; kingdom Fungi; phylum Ascomycota; class Sordariomycetes; order Glomerellales; family Glomerellaceae; genus Colletotrichum; species Colletotrichum trifolii. Next base: position 199,281 of record RYZW01000067.1, on the reverse strand, counting down.
AAGGCCGTTTTGCGCTGCTTGGCTTCTGCCTCACGCAGCGGCCGCTCAAGGCCCATCGTCTATATGTAAAGCCCCAGGACGCGTCTCCCACGGCGAAGAGGCTGCGCTGCGCCTTGTTGTGACGATGGGTGCTGACGGCGCCGTGTGCCCGATTCGCAAGCCTTTTCCGTTGCTTCAGAGCATCTTTCGCCCGTGTACGAGACGGACTGAGGTATGGGCGTCATTTCACGCCCTGGAATGCGTCGTCTGCCGTTGACAACCCCTTTCCGGTGGAACAGGTTGACCAGTCGATTCGTTTGACAGCTTGGCGATTTAGGCTTCTGTCGTTTTACTTGCAATCCTGTTACGGTGATACCAGGATACACAAAGTGAGCTATCTGCGATACCGACTCCTAGGGCCAGATGGATGTGGTGACCCGTCAGCAAGGCGAATGGGCTAGAGTCTGACATGCGTCAACCATGACGTCTGAACACTTACAAAGTTATTTGAAAGGTTCTGTTACTAGGGCACTGATCTCAAACAGAGCCTCAACACTTGGAAATGACGTTCGGCAGCACCTAAGCGCGCGATGGCGCCAAGAGAGACTCTGACAGGTAGCCTGTTGGTGGCGAATTCTTATCGTACATTAGGGAGAAGTAAATTCGAATTTCATACAATCGAAACTTGTTTATTTTTCTCTCCTCCAAACCCGGCATGGATCCGTCGGGCGTGAAAGAATCCCGTCACTGGTTGAAGCAACATCGCTTTACGCGGTTGTGAGCTGTCTGCTCGTATCTCAAGCACCTACAGTGTCGGAAACGACTTGTTGCAAATTTAATCACGCTTCTAGACTTCTCTCGTAGATATAGACCTAGAACAAAATGAAAGCTAGACTTCTCTAGTAGTCATAGACATGGATTAAAAACGGATGAATGCCGTGATGGGTCAAGTTGTTGAAGAACCCTCTTGCTCTTCACCAAGCTTTGTCACTCCTGTTCCTCTCCCCCAACGTAACTCCGAAATTTGCTGCAAAGAAGATTAGTTGCGTACATTTTTCGAAGAGACTTCATTCCTACTACGATGTGTTTAGTTGACAATCAACTGACCCTGCCGATGTTAAGACTCTCCCCGCGCATGATTGAGAGAACAACTCTCTACGCAATAGACTCAACATGGTTTGGAAGCAATGAGTAAACCAACTATAGAGACCTCTCTCCAAAAGACGTTGATTTCATAGCCAGCGACCCAAGGCCCAGCCGAGGAGGCTCAAGCAGCATACTATCCACCAACTGAATCCGACTGTACTGTGTTGCAACCCGATACCGAACAGGTAACCTCCCGCAATCGCCCCAAGAGACCGAGAGGTATTGGCTACCGCGTTTGCAATGCCATGAACAGTGCCGCGGCGGGAAGCTTGCGCAGTAGACTGGTTCACGAGGAGAATCGACACGAGTATTCCAAACGACCGCCCGACAACATGGAAGAGCAAAACACTGAATATCCCAAGCCACAGTATCCAAGCGTGCCCCGCAGGAACGAGAGCGAGATAAGGCGCGAGGAACAAGCTGAGCGGGAAGAGAGGAAGCGAAGCCTTGAAGGCTCGTACGGCACCGTACTTGACGGTGACGTGCGGAACGGCGGTGAGCTGCAACAGCACACCGATCGCGCCGAGGGCTCCGACCGCCCAGCCGAGATCCGCGTCCTTTAGCTGAAGGCCTCCGGTGAAGAGGAACGGCATCTTGACGGGATCGTCGACATTGCGGCGGGCGCCTACAACAAACAAAGGCCAGAGAGATCCAAAAGCCCTGTAGTACTGCGTGTTAGTCACCGAAACGAACTGGGAGAGAAGGTGAATCGTACCCGAGGTGGAATTCGAGGATACAGACGGTGCTCAAGACGACGATGAACTTTGGCGTCCAGATGGAGTCTGACCGTTCCGTCGTATGGCGCTGGCCTTCTTCGATGGCTTCAAGGCGCATGCTACTCGTGTTGTCCGAGTTGACGTCGGGAAGTTTCCGGTAGTGGGAGTTGGAGCGACCGAAAAGCCAGCTCTGCCATTTCCCGTAATCTTTCTGGTGTACCTCTTGCAACTTGAGCCATACCAGTGCTGCGTCCCCTACCAACAAGATTGCACTCATGATGTTGGGTGCTGCGAAAGGATTATTGGTGATCCAACTGGATGTCCGAACTTGAACTGACTCCGATGGCGACACAGGACGTTGACTAGCACCTGAGCCCATGGACATGGCCGTGACAACTACGACTCTCCGGTCAGTCGTGGACGTGGCATTTGATCTTTGTTGCAACATAGCTGCGTTGCTTTCAGTTTTAGCTTACCAGGGCCCAGGACATTGGCAACATGAAATGAGAGCACAAGCAAGGAGAAGCCGGCCGGGCGATGCTCCAAGGCGAGGTTGTCAGACACGGCAGCTCGAGCGGCCATGACAGTGCCATTGACGGTGCCTGCAAAGAGCCGCCAGAGTATTATCGACGAAACGGAGCCGGCAAAAGCCACGCCAATACACGACAGCGCCGTCCCGACAAGCCCTATCAGAATAACGGCTTTCCGACCAATGCGGTCGGCGGCACTCCCCCACAACGGAGCAGACACGATCTGTGCCGTCGTGAACATGCCTTGCGCCAAGCCGACATGGTGAGCGAGCTCAGCCGGAGACAGTTCGGGTCGTAGGTAACGGAGGTGCAGCGCGATGCATGTTTGGAAACTCGCTATCTGGTAAAAGTCGACAATCCTAACTGAGGATATCACAGCAAGAACTCCCAGCTTTTCTTTTGGCAAATAAGCCCACGGGAGATTGACCAGTCTTTGCAGGAGCATGGCTGGCTTGGTCGAGAAAGTTGGAGTGGTTTGCAAGCGGCGGTTTCTTTGACTAGTCCCCCCCCCCCTCCCCAGTGATGACAGAACCCGAGACCAGTAACCCTGAAGATGGACCGAGAGCGAACAGGATGCTTCAAGAGTGCGAGTCAGTAGAACTATGATATCCATCAAGAGTGGGTAAACATGGGTACGCCCGCCTCAAACATGCGGCAGCAATCCGAGGTATCCGCGCCTTATTCTAATACAGTCATGGAGCTCTTCATCAGAAAGTAAAGGCCGAGACCAGCTACAGCCCACACAAACCATCGAAAAAGGACGTTGAAAAGTTGGCAAAGATTGCGCCGCTTGACCCGTCTGAGAAAGGAACCACCCTCGTTGACATGAGGAAAAGGGGTGCTTGGAACGGGACATCCCAAGAACTTGCACAGGGGTTCCCACCCGTCCTCCAGTCTGAACTCCAACAACCTGTCGGCCGCAACAAGTTTCCGGATTCGCTCGTTGTGGGAAGAAAAGACCGATTTCCCGTGTCTGTCAAAATCTCCCATGAACAACGAATTCCAGTACTTGGAAACCATGGGATAGTACAGAGACGCACCCCAGTCCACATACGACAGCGCCCATAGCATGTAATCGTGCTGGGCCCGCCAGTTCACGGTGGCCTTGGTGGACTTGTACCAAGAGTCCACGTCTCTCGTCGTCAGGACCACTTTTGCATCCGGGTACGCCTCAACCAGCTCGTCTGCGAATGACGCCGCGGGCCAGTCGCAGACGGCCTGGCAGTGTCCGAGGAGGGCGTCCCACTTGACCCTGCCAAACTTTTCTCCGGTTCCGTCGTACTTTGCCGCGAGGGCCTCGCTCCAGAGCAAGCAGTCGAGGGGGTTCTCGGTGCTGGCGCTCAGCATGTGATATGTGTCCTGGAATCCCAGCTGCTTCAGCGCCACCCTGAGCGCTTGGGTTGCCATCAGTTTCGTGAGAGGAGCGAGGAGAGAACGGAGTCGTTACATGCTGTGCCTGTTCTTCCCAGGCCAAGACAGAGTACCTTCATGGGAACAGTGCGTGACAGATTTCGACGGTCTATTTCGGAGTCATTCGTAAAGATGTCGGTGAGAGGCCGGGAGACGGCCCCATGTTTTCGGAACATTGCGAGAGGCTGGGTAGACTGATACTGTAGCAACAGTCATGGCATGAACGGATACTGACAGAAGACCGCTTTGAAATAGAGGAACAAGACGTCTCCTGAAACCCACGAAGCCGTACGATATTCCGATCACAAACACCTCTGTTCCGGTATCCCATTCTAATTTGGGGTAGGTATGTCAGCCAGCCCCTCGGACCAAGAGGATAGCTCCGGTTCTCCACGTCACTATCAAACCCTTGCAAAACAACCTGATTGACATTTCTGCAAGGCCTCTTTCAAATTCAAAAGATGAGGACGAATGCCGAACAGCCAATGAAACGACGCTGCGAAAGTGATTGTGGATAACATCTCAGGCAGGGCGTGCGGCAGGCAACGTCAGCATCATCGGATCCTTAATGTCACGCGGGATCCGAACGCCGTATGACTCGGGTAGCATCAAACGGGCACACATATTGGACATGGGGGGGCTCTGGTTCCGGGTAAACTATTCGGTCGTGACTTGCCCATCGCTTGCGAGTAATTTAGGAACCTGTTGTTGTTAACCACGGCTTCCCTTCACGCTTCCATTGCGACATTGTCCTCCACTTGCACCAACAAACCCACCATCAGTCCCTCAACCAACTCCTTCAACATGCTTTCAAAGAACCTCATCGCGGCCTTGGTTGCAGCCGTCTCTGTCGCACAGGCGGCACCGGTGTCTAGTAAGACGTCCTAATAGTCGAATTGCTTGCGGCAAAGGCTAACTGGACTGAAGCCGAGAGCAAGCGGGCTGAGCTGGACTCCAGATACATTTACACCCAGAGCCTGAAGCCCGGGGGCAACGAGGAGGAGAAGAGATCTGAGCTGGATGCCAGGTACATCTACACCCAGAGCCTGAAGCCCGGGGGCAACGAGGAGGAGAAGAGATCTGAGCTGGATGCCAGGTACATCTACACCCAGAGCCTGAAGCCTGGGGGCAACAAGGGGGACAAGCGGTCTGAGCTGGAGACGAAGGACAACCACGGCGTCTTTCAGCCTTCCAAGTGAGGTCGCGATGCAACCTTGCAGGATGGAAAGTACAGGCATGGCAATGTATCCTGTTCTATCTTGCCATGTGTGTATTCTCGCGATAGTGCCTAGTCTTAAACTTGTCAATCCGACTGTCGGCTCTAGCTCTTTGCTGTGGCAGGATTGCAGTTTGTCAGTGAGATGCGATGGTTTCTTCAGCTATGCAGAGTTCAACTTGAATATGTCTTTTTCGATATTTACAATCACAATGTAGTCTTGTTGTAGTCGTGTGCTGTTCCTATGGCTACTTTATTGTGTCGTGTTGAAGACTCCTCGGTCGGTTGGTGGTTCAGGCCGACCGCCTGGGTAATCGCTACGCCGTGCTCCAACGGCCGTCTCATCTTGTCAGAACAACCATCGGGCCAGCCTGGACATGGCTGCTGATCGGTTGCGGGTAAACCGTACAAGAAGAATGAGAGCCAGAGTGACCATCAAGTTCAAGATGACGGCTTGGAGAAGAGGTATCCGCTGCCAGTCACCCGGCATTCCCACTTTGGCTCGAGAAACCTCGGCAACGCTCGTCGCCGACGGCGCACACAGTTCGGGGCACCACAGCTCGTCGCAGAGACTGCTCGTGGCTTCCGACGGCACGAACGTGGTGACGTTCGCGGACCGGCCGAGCACCTCGCCATCTGCCGATAACCCCTCCACGTACGCCCGCACCAGATGGCGCGGCGCTGTGACGGTCGTCTCGAAGCCGCTCTTGGGCGCGCGGATGACCTCGGAATACGGCCCGTCCGGATGCAGCGCGCCTCGGATCCTCCATTCGCTGACCTCGGTGGCGCCGTTCCAGCTGACGTAAAACGCCGTCAACGAGGCCTCCGAACGCGAGAACGAGACCATCGCGACGTCGGTCAGCGGCCTCCCGACCCACGGGCTTTTGTACACGCGGTAGAGCGTCGGGTGGGATCTGTCGCGGAGGCAGGCTTGGAAGCACGGTTTCGCGTCGCTGGTGTACTCGGCGAAGCAGCTCGCGTCTCCGAACCCGACCAGGATGTTGGTGTTTGGCAGGACGACGGTGCTCCCTGCGATCTTGGCGGTGTACTCGACCTCGGGGCCAGAGTATCTGCGTTCGACGTGCGCCGTCTTGCTGGAGTGATGGATGCGCAGGATGACGCCCGAAGACGGCCGCTCAGGGTCAAAGGCCGGTCGGCGGGCGTTGTCAAACAGCGAGAGCCTGGTGATGTCCCCGTCGTCGTTGAGCACCCTGGCGTGATGCTGAAACAGGAACGGGGGATCCATGGCCTCGAAGGAGGACTTGTGCCCGCCAAGGCGCCAGATGATGCCGCCATCACGGCCGGAAACCTTGAGTATGGTCGACGTGTGCCTCGCCGAGACGAGGTAATTGCCGTCCGGGGTCTTCTCGACCGAGTTCAGATGGATGTAATCCCACGGCTCCGTCGGCGTTCCTCTCGTCGGCTGGACCAGGCTCTCGGTCGGGTCCACGTGGTCGAGGGATCTCCACTCGAAGAGGACGCGGCCTGACTCGAGGTCGATCTCCTGGAAGATGCCCTCGAGCACCCAGACCATGCCGCCGCGCTCGCCGGAGCGGCGGCCCAGATCGTACAGGCGCCGTCGATACTGCGTGACGAGCGACGTCGTCCCGGACTCGGCCGTGGTGAACTCGTGGAGGTCGCACGACGTCGAGCTGCCGGTGCTCGACACGTGCTTGACGGGCTGATAGTGCGAGTCGACGATGATGCCCTGGCCGCGGGCGTTGCCCTGGTCGTTGAAGCCGCGCAGCATGCAGATGTGCGCCGACGCTTGGAATTCGCAGGTGTGGAAGTCATACACGTGAGGTCCTGGCCCCTCGGTCCCGGCGTACTGATCGCTGCCCACCCATACCAAGTCCTGAAGTTCAATGCTTAGCGCGATTGCGTACAAGTTGTGGGATTTACTCTGCGCACCCCATTGTTGTCGAAAATGAGCGGTGTTGAGACGAAGCTCTTGAAGGGAGCGAGGAAGTACAGCCCAGGACTCGGGTTGCTGAAGTTGGACAGTGTGACTTCAAGACGTGGCACGACAATGTCAGGCCGCTATGTTCGTCGCGTCAGCGGGCTCTGGTTGATGTTCCCAACTCAAGAGGGAGAGGGGTTGGTTTCGCAGCAGGATACTTACCGATTTGAAGGGGCGTTGTGAGCCACGAGACTTGCATTCGGTGGGAGACATGTCTCCATGACGCGAGTGCTTGTGACGGTGTAGGAGGAGAGGTAATTGGGCCTGCGTCGCATCCATCACACATCAGTCAGTCATGGCCGCGCTGGGGGTGCTCGAGTCAGGCTGTCAATTTAGCGAATCATATAATACCCTCGCAGCCTGGTTGGGTGAAACCCTCGAAACAAGGCGTAGGATATCTTGAGACTTGAACAAGGCATTCTCTACTTTTATTCCTAGCCCTGCGGTGCTTCGTTACAGATGCCGTGTTTATGATCCAGGAGTGCTGGCTCATACTGCTAATGAGCCATGTGCGTGCTTGAAGCCTTAGCCGATGCTGATTGAACGTCAAGTAACGTTGCGGCGCCATTCTCAGGACCGAATTTTGGTCTTCCTACACACCGGCGACGGCGAACCATCTCCCACGGTCCAATGTCTCGCGCAATCCAACAAGGCAAGACTTATCCCTGGAAGCAAGGCACACACCCAGAACCGTCCATGCAACTCTCTCCCCCGCTGGTTGCCTGCCAGTCTCGCTTGGCGATAGCATCAGCCTTCAGGTCTCCAGGACTGATAGTTGCGTTGGTCTAGCCATCTTCACCCCGACGGCCAGAACCCGTCATCATGATCCGGCGCCACTGCTTCAACCTCATCGGCCGAGGAGTCATGAGGCGAAAACAACCTGCGCAGGTTCGGAAACCCCGTCAGACTGGCGTCCACCCCTTTCTCGATGAAGAGCTCCGTCATTTTCTTGGTCCGTGGCGGCAGCCTACGATAGTACACGCTCTCGTCCAAATATTGAAGTGGTGTTTTGCCCTTCGCATCTTGGACAGCAGGGTCCACGCCGAGGTCCTCGATCAGAAACCTGGCAATTTCGATTTCTCGATAAAGGCAGGCTTGATGGAGGGCATGTATCCGCCCTTTCTCTCGGGTGATGAGTGACGAACCGGCCCTCACAAGAGCCTTGACGATGGGAAGCCTGCAGCCAGTCTCGTCGTCGGCTTCCCAGATCAAGCCGGAGCAGCCCCAACTGTTGGATGCCCATCTGCGACGCCATTCCTCTGAAGCGTTTCCCTTGAGCGCAAAAAAGAGCGGATTGGCTCCAAGGGTAAAGGGATCAGGTGGCAGCTCTTCCCTGCACCAGCGGCGGTTGTTCGTTATATGCTCATATTCTGCCCTAGTGACGCAGAACATGACACGTTGGGGGTGTCTATAGTGTAGTGTTCTGTCGTCCCACCAGCTGCTCCCTTCAGGATAGTCAATCACCTGGTTGAGATAGTAGCCAAGATCAGCCCGATGATTGACATCTGCACCAGAAGCCAGTAGTTGTGAGACGACTTTTTTGTAGCCATAAAGACATGCCCAATCAAGAGCAGTCAGTGTCGGAAAGATGGGCAGCTTGGTGAAGTAGAGCAATCCGTCATCGAGTTCGTCTACTTCTCGGTGAATCTCAAAGCTGGTCCTGTCAAGGGTGTTGACATTGGCTCCATGAGCAAGCGCTTTGGCGATGCCATCTTGGTCGCCCTTTTTGGTGGAAAGGAGCAGTGCAGAGGAATAGTTGAACTCGTTGTCGTGTGCGTAGACGGCAGGCCTTATGATATCGTGGAGGGACCTGCAGGTTGCCCCCAGTCGAATTGCATCTCGTACACCGTTGAAACTGCTCAAAGCCTCCTGCCCTGGCCAGTCGCGATTATATATCTCGACAGTTTCTTCATGAGCATAGCTGCCCTGTGGGAGGTCCTCGTGTTCAACCAACTGCTCGAATATGCAAAGAATAATCTTTATCGGCAAGCTTTCAAGCCTTGCAATGGGCTTGTCGGGACACATGGTCAGAGTTGCAGGTGAGGTCTAACCTGAAGATGTGAGCGAAAAGTGCTGGATAGGTGTAGGATTCAGACAGTGGGACATACCTGGAACGAGATATGGGAAAGTACCCAACCTTTCTCCGATGCAGCACAGTAGTACCTATACGTGGTCTATGAATGTCTGTTCTCTTTGAGCTGCTCTGGTCGTTGTTGGAGTACTGTGCAAGAGTCACAAGACTGGCCACTGGATATCAGCTTGGCTGAGAAAAGAGATTGCCATCATACCATCGGGGCCATCTCATCAAGGTAGCAAAATAGCTACACAGTAAGACTATGCAACAAGAGCCTTGGTAAGTAACTTAGTAGGGTGGAAAACTATGCTGTTATCCATAAGAAAAGTCGTGTTTGCAATGACGTGGGTGCCTTGGGAATGTATCAGTCACGTGCTTTTCGGTTGTTGTCAGTTAGGACTCCTGATTTGGCGGCTTGGGAGGAAGGAACGGTCACCGGATCTGATTCCTTCCACTTCCAGAAAGATGAAGAGTCTTCCAAACCTGCAACCTGATCATCAACTTCTCTGCAAAGAGGAAAACACCCCTTCTACATTGGACCTCCTTATAACCCTTTCTGCCCCTCTCCATTTCAGCACGTACGTCTTGAAGATCAACCAACGGCAACTTCAGCAACTTCAGACCACCGTATTTATTGGTCTTTCTTGCTTACTTACGACTCAGATACTCGACTCGGCAACTCCAGCATTGCTCACCAGCATTTCAGCCCGTCCGACCAATCCTTGCTGTGACGCGGCTCCCCACGGGGTCCGTCTTTCGCCGCCATCTTGTCTCGTGCTGGGCTCCTGCTTCCTTGGGATAGCTCCTGACACGCACAGTCCGAACGAGCGACTTGAGGTGTGCCCAAAGGTGCCGGAATCGCTTGCAACCCAACGATTATCCGATCACGATGTGCTAATAGTTGCGATGAGGTACAGATGGCAGACCGTCGAGACGTCGGAAAGGCGAAGCTTTTCGCAAGTCGCCAGGCCCACCTGCGTTACAGAGCGTTTACCAAGGTGCTACAGTCGCTACGATCGGTGAATCGTGTTTCATGGCGAATACCGTGTCTCGCAGGACACAGTTTTGTCGGGGGCGTCGACAGATAAGTCCGATGAGTCTCTTCGGACCGTCATCGACATCTATGCCGCCCTTGACCGCGTTACCGCGATGCTGGTTCGAGACAACGAGGTCGTGGCTCTGACGCCATTGTCTGACCAAGGTACCACCATTTGCCGCGTTATCGTGACCCTATCACGACCAAGAAACCGCCCGCCGCCGCCCCAGTCAGCCTGTTGAAGCGTCTCGTCATTTCAACAAATCTCGACAACGACCAGATGCCGCCGAAGAAGTCCGAGGGAATTACTGCCGCCTTTCTCCCACTGGACGTATCATTGGAGAGACTCACCATCACGCCCAAACTTATAGAGGAACTCAATGGCAAACGCGGCCCTGCTGGTCTTTTACTGCTTCTCCTGAGCAAGGACTCTGAGACCAGGGACACTTAGATGCCGGCGTTCAACTTCTCCGCTCACTGCGGCAAGGTCTTCCACCTCCTGGGACGCACTCGATCGTCGAGTGCCCCGCATCGTGAAGCAGCCGCGCTGCTTCTACAGGACTATCTCAGCGTAGTGTGCTTCGATCGCTTCTGGAAGCGCTGCGAGTATGGCTTCAAGAATCGCAACTTCGGCGAGCATCTCCTGCGTTCCGTCGAGCTTCTTGAGGCCAAGTGCTTTGATATGGACGAGCTCCCAGTGGACCTTGACGACAAACACTGCATCATACCCTCTGGCTCGCATGCCCTCGTCCTGGAAGGAGTCTATTTGCAGGCGTCCCAGTGGGTTGGTGACGGCGTCGATGTCCATCTCATCCCCAACGCCCAGGGCGGGGACGGCAGGAAGAAGTTCCTGTGGGAGAAAAGCGTCCTGTATCAGAAGAAAGGGCCTTTCTACAAGACTTCTTCGAGACGGGAATTTCACCGCGTCTTAGCGAGTGTTCTGGCAGCCATGGTCAAGTACTCGGCCGATGCGAGGAAGATTCTGAATGAGATGAAGGCCGCTTTGAAGGCCGGGGAAGAGGCCACAGAGGCCGGGGGCCAAAGCCCAGAAGCTGAGTCGACTGCTACGTCGCTTGCAACTCGCTCTTTTGCTACTCAACAGCTTGCGACTGAAATTTCCGGACGTCTTGCGCGCCCATCTCCGGTGGATCGCACAAATCTTCCCAAGCGACACCCAGCACTGCTTCTCCAAGGAGCAGGGGTACTATCACTCGAGCAGTGCCATCAAAACCACCAACCCCGAAGGAGAGTACGCGGGAGACTTCCTCGCCGGGGCCAAGGGACAGCACCTTCCAACCGGCAAGAAAGGGAAGACCCCTTCGTCTCAACAAGCCAGTCCCGGATCCAGCAGGGGTACCTCCAGCTCCGGCAGAGGCGCTCTAGACTCCGGCAGAGGCGGTTCAGGCTCCGTCAGAGGCGGTTCAGGCTCCGTCAGAGGCGGTATTCCCAGCTCCGTCAGAGGCGGTACTCCCAGCTCCGGCAGAGGCGGTACTCCCAGCTCAGTCAGAGGCGGTCTAGACTCCGGTAGAGGCGGTCCAGGCTCAGTCAGAGGCGCTCTCGCCGCAACTAGTGCAGGCCGAGGCACCGGCGACCTCGGGTACCAGACTCCGGCACAGAGACCACAATCAGAGTCGATTTTGCAAACACCTGAGCAAGTAGCGGATTTGTTCAAGCAACTGGGCGTTGAGGAATTTGAGCATCAGAACCCCGACGACAACTACTCGTCCGAGCTGCACGGCGTGGACTTCACATCTAGACGCAGCTGGGACGAGGCTGTGTTCGCATGGTTCGGCATTCTTTGCCGTCACTCAGACGCCGGGGCCGCCACTCTCGACTTCCAGACGGCACTTCCAATGGTTGCTGGAACAGAGGATGTGCGCCTTCTCAAAGCTTCCAACTCCTACCAAGATGTGGAATGTGTAAACCCTAGGGAAGTCATTACCAGCATTCTCAATCCCACCACGAAGCAGCCATACACCGACGACGAGATTGCGACAATTGCGGACAAAGTCAACCGACAACTGTTCGGCAGGCCCCAGCGATGGCCCCCGTCTCCTCAATACAAAGGGACGTTGCACGCGGAGACGTTGAAGTCCAGGCCAGATTCGACACGTGGCTGGAGCAAAATGAGCCGGCGAGATCGGGGGAGAGCGGCGCCTCCGGACCTGGCCATGAAATGCCCGCCGAGTCCACGGTGGACAAGATGTACGAGACCATGCTGAAGATGTGGGACAAACTGAGTCTGGGCGAAGCAGTGTCTGGTTCTGATCGCCTTCCGCCCGCCCAGGCTCAAAGCTCTGGACAAGCCCAGGGCAACAAGCGCCACGCCTCACAAACGACACCTCATCAATCTCATCCCTCCCCGGAGAAGAAGTCGAAATGAGGATGATCTGTTATGGAGAGAGCCTGTGAACGAAGGTGACAGACGAGGATGAGATGATACGGGAAAGGAGACGATAGAGAGGAACGGATGATAGTGGGAGTCGAGAGGGAAGGTCTCTGTGTTTGGGACGCGAGTGTTTTTGTTTGGCTATGAACAAAGATAGAAACACGGAAAACAAGAAAATGAAAACCCATCTGTTTTTGTTCCCGCAAGAGGTGATGCCCAAACACATGCTGTTGTGTCTTCCAGTTTCTTCCAAGTCAATTTGGATGCTAGACTTGTTCCCGCTTTCGGCCAAGGGGACTTGAACATCGTCCCTCTGTATGGGCGCGTGAATCAATTTAGGCAGCTGAACAGCTGCTAATTTCTTATCAAACAAGCAGAAAGACGTGGTAGATGGTCACCTCAAGGTTGAAGTCTTCCGATCTCCCCCGGGTGGTCGAAGAGCCAAACATGCGGCACCGCGTCTCCGGACCATCCCCCACGCGAGGGGCCATCGCGGTTCTGGAACAGATGGCCATCTCACTTACTTGATCTCAGTCGAAAGCTTCGAATGTTGGCCAAGGCATTGCGGAGGTTTGCTTCGCTTGTGAATTTGTCGTCAACGAATTACGACGTCGGCTGATATGGCGACTTCCTGGGCGCTTACTCAGTTGACCTCAAAAGGAATAGACGGCGTGCGTTCGAATGACCCCCGAAGATGTGATCTTTTCCATCGTTACTGAACTTGAGCTTCGTTGGTAGAAGGGCTGGCTTGGTGTATTTCTGCTTCACAAGCAGAGTCTTCTAGCGGTGGGCGGGTCGCCTTTTGCGTACAAAAGGCAGAATTTACAGACTTTAGTCGCAGGGGCAACTCGGACTGCCAGTGCCACCACTTATTGAAATCTCTCTCTGTTTCTTCGATACTCTGTATGCTTGCAAAGACCAAGGAGCGCAGGAGCAGCATGCTTGTTAGATCAGGAGGCAATCGAGGAGGTTGCTCGAGAGTGAGACAACGTGTAGAGATACAGTCTTGTTGTGGTCGACGGGGGTCTTTAAGTTGTAATGGGACTGGGGGAAATGAAGCTCCATGTAGGACTGTTCCGCCCCGAACTGATGGGGTCTCGGGATGATGATCTTGTTGTGGCTGGTTGAGTGTTGTTGCCATTGTGCCAGTAGCAGCGTTTGCTAGTCGTACATAAAGATTCTGCTTGTCACATCCATCCTGTGAGTGGCTTTTCTGGTCCTTGACACCGTTTGGAGAGAAGTAAACCAGCGTACTCCCGTTCTACCACTCCCACTCCGTTTCGTCATGGACTGAAACCTTGGCCAAGTCGTGATTCAACCCCAAATCGACACGCACTTTGCTCTTCTTTTTCTGCTTCTCTCCCTTGTTCATTCTCTTCTGTTGCTCATTTCCCTCCAATGCTAACTGCTCTCGGCTGACTGTGACCATGGATCGCGAGATGAGCCCGGAAAAGTGCTCTGCCAATAGTCACACCTAGCACCTTTTCTAACTCCTGCTTTCAGCTGCTTGGACACTCAACGTTTCTGTCCAACAGTCACTCTGCGACTAATCCATTCACCAGCCATCAATGGGCCGCCCGCGTCAACTTCACCAGCAGCGGACCGCGCCGTGCAAGCACATAGAGGCCCTGGTCGTCCCAGTCCCGACACGACTCGTCGAGCTCCATGTCGAACTCCCACAGCAGCTTGGCGAGGAAGGTCTGGGTGGTGAGATGGGCCAGGTTTCTCGCGATGCACTTCCTGGGCCCGTAGCCGAACGGGTTGAAGGCCTCGCGGTCGTCGCGCTCAAACTCGACGGGCCTGTGTTCGAGCCAGCGCTCGGGCCGGTACGAGTCGGCGTCGTGGAAGTTGGAGGCCGATCGGGAGGTTGCGAACTGGTTGACGCCGACGATGGTGCCTCCGCGGACGAACTCGCCGCACTGACGGAGCTTTTGGTTAGACACACGGCAGAGAGAGGTGAGGGAAGGAAGGAGACCTACAATTTGGGCACCGGCTGGAGGAACCTGGCGAGTGAGGGTGCCGGGGATGGTTGGACGCCTGCGCAGCGTCTCCCGGAAACAAGCGAGGAGGTAGGGCAGGTTCTGGACATCCTGGGCCGTGATCTCGTCCGACGACTTGAAGACCTCCCGGATCTCCTTGACGGCTTGGGCGTACGCGTACGGCGTCGTCAACAAGTGGTAGACGGTGCTGATGATGGAAGACGGCATGGCCTCTGGGGTTCCGAGGATCAGGTGCACGCAGTTGATCCAGACCTTGTCGTCCTGCAAACCCTCGCTCTTGGCCCTGCTCATCAGGTACGAAGCGAAATCGCCAGAGTTGTCGCCGCCCGCGTGCTTCTCGTCGGCCATCCGCTTGAGGACCATGTCGTGGACGTCCTTGACGGGCAACACGCAGTCGTAGCCCGTGAAGCCGGGCATGCCCTCGACGGCGTCGACCAGGATCTTTGGGCTCCGGCGGAACTGCAGGTAGTAGCACTGCACCCAGTCGAAGAGCCTCTTGAAGAGCGCCAGCGAGGGGTGGACGGCGCCCTGGGACATGATGGCGTTGAGGTCGCGTCCCACCGTGAGCTGCCCGCCGAGGTCGAAGAGGGCGTTCTCGGTCCACGCCCCAATGTCGACGACGACCGAGCTGCCGTCGCCCGAGACCGAGGGCGACCTGATGTGGGCGTTCAGGCCCTCGATCATCCTGTCAATGCACCCCGTGATGATGTGGCCCCGCTCAACCAAGGCCTGGTGCGAAAAGGCATAGGCGAGCGTCCGCTTCTGCGGGCGGTGCTCGTCGCCGTCGGAGTCAATCAGCGCCTTGTGCTCGGCAAAGACGGCCGAGTACAAGATGGGGTCCTTGTTGAAGAGCGTCGTCTCGCCGTTGGCCTGCTTGTTGCGCCCGTAGATGTCCTTGAAGGCCTGCGCGCAGTTGTATGTCAACTCATCGGGGGCGATTCGCACCACGGGCCCGTACTTTGCGTGAAGGCGCTTCAGGTCGTAGGGGATTTGGCCCTGGGTGTATCGGATAACGTAGGGAAACCTCGAGGCTCGCCACAGGAGAGGTCCGGGATAGGAGCGAAGCGGATGGAAGAAGAGGTTGTATATCGCCTTGAATACCACGGCCAGAACAATGAGTGTCGCTGTCCAGACTGACAGCGGCAGCGACGCCAGCCGCTCGTTCAGAAGCCCGAGGACTGTCATGTTGAGTTGTGTTGTCGAGGTCTATGGTTAGTTGATTTCCAAATGCCCGCCGACCTGGTTAGAACTTCAAACTACGGATAGTTCCAGAGTAGATGGCATTATTTAATAAACCATGGCTTGCGATTGGTGTCATTTGACATTTGCCCCCTTCCCATCCCAAAGCCGTATTCTTGTCTCATAAAGCTCCTCGAACAAGCCCCACGAATTCACGAGTCACGACGGTGTAACCCGCAGAAACGATCAATCTCGGGCATCCCGACGCACTATGGCTGTACTGATACGCTTTGGCGATCTCTTCATAACGATAGCCATCCAATGACTCGAGCCCCGTCTGCGTCGGTAAGGCTTCCTCGTCTCGAAGTTATGAACTCCAGGGGTCTATCAAGCAAAGCCGATATGCCTCAGAGATAACCAAGAGACTTAGAAACCACAATGTTCCTCCTTCGACTGATGACAACTTTCGTGCTATGAGCCTCACGACATTTTTCCTGTCTTCAAGCACTCCGTCATCGCCATGACTTCATCGTTCAACAACTACCAAGACTGCGGGCCCATGCGGTACAAGTCGTCGGTCCCGGTGCCCGCATCTTTGTACGAGAACAACGCCTACCCCTCCAGGTTCCGGCCGAGAATCAGCAAACACGTCGACGTGGCCGACAAGGCGTGCTGGGAAGCGTGCGACGACTTTGAAAATGCGACTGGGTTGAAGTTGAAGGCCGACAGCGTTGGGTGCATCAACCCCATCGGCGGCAACGTCAACGCATTGTGGTTTCCAGAGGCGATACCAGAGAGGCTACACATCATATCCTACCTATCTGAACTCCTCTTCCGTCACGACGGTGAGTCACCTTGTCCCGAGGGGTCTATATTTCTCTCGACTAGCTTCCAAGGTCCGCTGACTTTGGCATCCAGACCTTACCGACGATGCCACAACCCCAGAGCAGGTATGCCGAGAGCCAAGACTCGCTGAGCGCCTTCTCCGCGGTCCAAATGCTAAATAGTGGTCTTCTTGCTTCAGTTCGATGAGGTCCACGGACCATTAGCACGATTCCTTGATTCCGAGTCGAAGGAGAGCGATCACACCACCAAGCACAACGCAATGAACACAATGCAGGCGCGCGTCGCCATCGAGGCGCTCGAACAGGACGAGCGGCTGGGCAAGCTCGTCATCGAAAAGTGGAAGGGCATCGTGAGTGTTCGCGGACAGGACGCCTTCATGGAGCACAAGACGTTGGACTCTTACATGCACGTACGGCACTACGACGCCGGAGCCTACTCCGTGTGGTCGCAAATCCTATTCTGCTGCGACATCAGCCTCACCGACGAGGAGCTCACAGGTCTGGAACCCCTTACCTGGCTGGCGTTCACGCAGATGATTCTGTGGCACGATTACTGTTCGTGGGATAAAGAAGCAGCCACGTACCTGGAGCGCGAAGAAGGCGGATCCAACATGAGCGCCGTGCAAGTCTACATGACCATGTACGACCTCGACCAGCATACCGCCAAGGACTTTTTGCTGTCCGAGATCACGAGGATCGAGGACGAGTACTGCGAGAGGAAAGCGAGCTACATGGCCGAGTGCTCGCCAGCACCACACATCACACACTACCTCGGTCTGGTTGAAATGTGCATGGCCGGGAACACGCTGTGGCACCTCTCCTCGCGACGATACGACCCAGCAGCTCCTCTCCCCAGGCGAGAGGACATTGGCAAGGTGAACCGCAGCCCCCTAGATCTTTCCGACATCAGCAAGCCTGTCGATGGCTCCGAGTCGGACGCGGACGGCATCCTCACTCCGGTCTCGAGCCATGTCAGCACAAAAAGACCAGGACTCAGGCCATTCTGGAATAACCAGCGGACCGAGTATACCACCATGACGCCCGCCGAGACCAGTTCCGACCACAAGAAGCACAAGACCAAGGCGTCGCCTGATACACGAGCCGATCTGCTGACCGTCTCACCCTGCACTTGGCCCGCCGAGCCCGACGAGAAGGACATTCTGGCGGCTTACCTCTACACGGCCGCGAGACCTGCAAGCGGCGCCCGCGACAAGCTGATGGACGCCCTCGACATGTGGTACCGCGTTCCCCCCGACGCCCTAGCCACGATCCGCACCATCGTCCGAATCATGCACAACGCCAGCCTGATGCTCGACGACGTCCACGACAACTCGCCCGTGAGGAGGGGCAGCCCCAGCGCCCACGTACTCTTCGGCACGGCCCAGACCACGAACTCGGCGAGCTACCTCATCATCAAGTGCGTCGACCTGGCACGGCAGCTAGGCGACGACTCCCTGTCCTGCCTCTTGTCCGAACTCGCGCAGCTGCACCTCGGCCAGAGCCACGACCTGGCATGGACCTTCCACTGCAGGGCGCCCTCGCTGGCCGAGTACTACGGCCATCTCGAGCAGAAGACGGGCGGGCTGTTCCGCATGGCCTCGCGCATGATGCGCGCCTCGGCGACGCAGAACGGACACCTCGACGCGTGCAAACTCATGAGTCTCCTCGGCAGGCTCTACCAGCTGCGCGACGACTACCAGGACATGACGGCCGAGTCGCTCGAGACGTACGACGACCTGGACGAGGGGAGCTTCACTCTGCCGCTGATCCACGCCCTGCGGCGCGAGGACGAGCGAGGCGACGTCCAGCTGCACAGCATCCTCCAGAGCGCACGCGCGGCGCGCTCTGCGTCGGGGAAGTTGTCCGTCGAGACGAAAGTGCTGATTCGTGAGATGCTGGAGGAGGCGGGCAGCCTGGAGTACACGAGGGCAGTGATCCGAGGCTTGTATGACGAGACGAGAGCCGTGTTGGCCGCCACGGAGAGGGAAGCTGCGTCGTCGGGTGGCAAGAATTGGATGTTGCGGCTGCTTACATTCCAGTTGAAAGTATAAGACAGACAGTTAGCCAGCATCTTGATTCAAACCCACTTCGACTGCTTTTCGCTTGTGAATAAACAGTAAATACAAGCTTAATGATGCTTAGCCTCAGATTCATCACGATGGACATTAAAGTAAGCTCTAATGTGATGAAGATTTCATGACCTACTTTGGTACGTGTATATATAGTGACTGGCAGAATTTCTCCTGTCTGATCGGTCACTTTCCTTCGATTCTGATATCAATATTTCCGAAGGATACCCATGCCACTCCGGGGTTTCGGCTCAGACCCGGTCATAAATGGGTCCGCGGCGGAGCGTGTGGGTCCCCCCACTCGGCTCCGGTCCCGGTCCCAAGCACCGCACAAGCACCGCACTTTCGGCAGCAGTTGGCCTGGCCAGAATCAGATGGTTTAGGCCACCCGAAAACCTACCTGACTTCGTTGTCAAACCGGTCCTCAAAGCCATTCATTATTTCCAAGAGGGCTAATAACTGTGTGTCCGACACATGGCTGCAATGATTGATGAGCGAGCAAGATGGCAATCGCATTGAAGGGCTCATCGTCGTCGTGGGCTAGGACGGGCGCCGCTCCCTCGAATGATAAATGAATGCTGTCAGAAAACCGGAAACGCTTTCAATTCTTGTCACCGGCGGTTCTGCTTCAGCAACGATCGTACCAGCCAGCTTGGCGGTGGGTTCTTATCTGGGTCTGCTGATCGATCCGCTTGCTTGGCCTGCGTGCAGTGGCGAGAGCTCGCGGCTTCACGGAATGATGCCGAGGGCAGGTTTTCGATGCGAGGCCTCGGCAGCGGAGACAAGCGTATTGCTTGTATGCGCTTTTCTTTATTGGCATCGTGTCGGACAAGACACGGCGAAAGCTTCTTTGAACAGCGGTGCCAAGTATCAAAGTGCCAACGCGTCTTGAAAAGCCTTTGCCGATAAAATTGATCAGCGAAAGTGGAAAGTTGCTGGCGAGAATTCGTTACATGAGAGGCAAATCCTCACCGCCTCAAAAGCTCGGAGATGGTCACCGAATTAAACACCACGGCACCATCTACGCGTCGCCCACGTGTGATCAACTCAATGCCGACAAGGCTCTTCTCCCCATGGGGGGTCTCCTCTTATTCACAAGAACCCCTCTCACTGAGACACAGCTCATCATCGCTTCGCAGAGGTCTCGACCTCTGTTAGAATGAGGCTTGGAGACGATGCTTCACTCCGCGTACTCACATAGTTCAAGACGCGGACACCAATCGGCGACGGCTTCCCAGGTTAGGGAACCCGAGGCGAGTCCGACCCACTTGAACGCCGTGTTGTCGGTGATCGTCGATGCGGCTCACCCGCCGCGGGCTCCACGTTCCGTCATTGTTCCCACCGATGACCCGCAAACTGGGCAAATTCTTGTCTTTGATATGATGTCAGGGCCCAAGTCGTAATGCAAAACGCCTTTTGCAGGTTCGGCTCACGCCCGAATGATGAGTGAAAAGAAGTCCCTGGCTCTCACTGGCACAGCTCCATCGAACAAGAATGTCGAATAGCGTGACAATGTTGCGGGGTATGGAGACATCCAACATTTGGCTGATGGGTCCTCCCATTGCCTGCCAGGCACGCGAGGAGACCGACGCCAACGTCATGGCACTATATCGTCATATCCCCAGTTTAGCGGGTAAAGATTTCAGCCATGTGGACAAGTTCATAACCATTGATAAGGCCGTATAACCGCCTGGGGAATACGATCCGGGGCGCTGATTGCTATGCCAGATTATCGCATTGATCCTAGGGTCAAGCTCTCACACCACATGCGCCCGAGACCGTCCAACGAACGTCTCGCTCCAGTCATCTCCATCACCGGATCATCCTCGCAACAGTTGATAACATTGCTACCTGAGCCTTCGCGTCGGGGCTTAATGACGTGAGACAGTCACCATGGCCCCCAACCCGCCCTATAGCCAGGCGGCAACTGGCAAAGACAAATCAGACACATACCACAACCGCAACAGCAGCGCCACGGCATTCGACCAAACTTACGATGAAAAGTCACAAAAACCCCTCGACGACAAAGAGAACACGCCCACCGGAGGCTTCTTCAGGGACGGTCCGGGCCGAGACGAGGAGTCGGAAGGCGTCACCAGCCAGAACGTCGAGTCGAAGAGCAACCAGCCGCAGTACACCCCGGACGGGAAGCGCATCATCACCGAGGACGAGTGCTACGACGTGCTCGGGTACTCGTGGCCGGCGTGGAAGAAGTGGATGTTGCTGTCGTCCATCTTCATCGTCCAGGTGTCGATGAACTTCAACACGAGCGTGTATCCCAGCGCGGTCACGCCGCTGAGCGAACACTTCCACGTCAGCGAGCAGGCGGTGCGCGCCTCTCAGTGCGCCTTCTTGGTTCTTTACGCGTTTGGGTGCGAGCTGTGGGCTCCGTGGAGTGAGGAATTTGGGAGATGGAAGATCCTCCAGTCAGTTTGTTTCGGTCCCCGCGCGCGCGCACCGTTCGGATGATGCTGACGACACTTCCAGGTGCTCGTTGTTTTTCGTGAATATCTGGCAGATACTGGGAGCTCTCGCTCCCAACTTTGGCTCCATCGTCGTTGCTCGAGGTCTCGTACGTACGGCCAGTTACCACGCGGCTCCGACATGTCGATTAACGATGGACAGGGAGGTCTCAGCTCGGCCGGAGGCAGCGTCACACTCGGCATGGTCGCCGACCTCTACCAGCCAGAGGAGCAGCAGTGGGCGGTTCTCTTTGTCGTCTTTTCCTCCGTGTTTGGAACGTCCATCGGCCCGGTAGTCGGCGGTCCCATCCAGGCGTTCCTCTCCTGGCACTGGAACTTTTGGATCCAGCTCATCTTCGGCGTCACCGTTCAGGCCATCCACTTCTTCATGCCCGAGAGCCGATCGACCATTCTGATGGACCGGGAGGCCAAGCGCCGTCGCGAGGCCGGAGTCGACCCCAACGTCTACGGGCCGAACGAGGTCAAGAAGCCGAGACTCTCGGCGCACGAGTTCGCAGTCACGTGGATCCGCCCGTTCGAGATGTTCGTCCGCGAGCCGATTGTGCTCTCTTGCTCTCTCCTCTCCGGCTTCTCCGACGCCCTCATCTTCACGTTCCAGGAGGGCTTCACTCCGGTGTTCAACAAGTGGGGGTTCGGCACCCTGGAGAAGGCGTGGGCCTTCATCCCCATCAACATTGGCTACGTTATCGCGTACATCTCCTACGTGCCCTGGATCATTCGGGACCATCGCGTCACCCGCGCCAAGGGCGCTGATGCTCTGCCTCCGGAGCGTCGGTTGAAATGGCTGCTTTACCTCGCTCCCCTGGAGACCATCGGTCTGTTTGTATTTGCCTGGACTTCCATGGGGCCTCCCGAGTCTCACTGGATCGCGCCCATGCTGGCGAGCATGGCCATTGCCATGGCCAATTTTGTACGTATTTCTCATGGTATGAAATCAATCATGTAACGCTAACACGTGCAAGGCCATTTATATGAGCACCATCGACTACATGATTGCCGCCTACGGGCCGTATTCTGCCTCTGCAACCGGCGGCAACGGCTTTGCTCGCGACTTTCTCGCTGGAGTTTCCGCCATGTATGCGACGCCCCTCTACGAGAACATTGGCGACTCCCGCCACACGGAGTACGCCAGCACGATCCTGGCCTGTCTCGCACTCCTGGTCACCATTCCAGTCTACCTCATCTACTGGAAAGGACCTGCTATCAGAGCGAGGTCCAAGTTTGCGCAGTCGCTCGATGCCGACAGGCGAGCAAAGGGCGGACGCCGGGTCGTTGAAGCGCCTCGGGAGCAGCTGGAACCCGGCAAACTTTGATTGACATGTACATGAAGGTACCAGGGTTGAGATGAAAACAAAAGACGAGATGAGGTGGATGAACAGGTCCGGCCGGGCTAAGAGCTGTTGATTTGGATATAATGTTATGATACCATTGTATGTACCACGTGTTATGAACCAAACATAGAAGGACATGGCCACGAACGAATCTCTTGAAAACCCCAATCACCGATGGTGGTTTGCTTATACTGTTTCAAAGCAGATTCGTGTAATCCTCGACGCGCAAAACTATTCCACACGGGCTCTCACGAGTTCCTATCTGATGACAGCTTCTGCACATCCTTACCAGCAACACAATCCTTTGGCTGTCAACTCGAGTGACCAGTAGTATTATACGAGTCTACTGTTACAAGCGACTCGTTACGCACCGATGGACCTCAGCAATCATTTCTTGCATCTTGTGCGACCATCCTTCGTGGCTTGCAGGCTTGGTAGCACGAAGGCCTAGCGGCTGCCCTGAAGATGAAAACTTGGGCCAATCCAAGGAAAACATTCACCAGTCTCAAACGGCCTATCCACTG
Organism: Colletotrichum trifolii; assembly: GCA_004367215.1. Classification (NCBI taxonomy): domain Eukaryota; kingdom Fungi; phylum Ascomycota; class Sordariomycetes; order Glomerellales; family Glomerellaceae; genus Colletotrichum; species Colletotrichum trifolii. Next base: position 176,394 of record RYZW01000067.1, on the reverse strand, counting down.
GCCCTGACAGGATTCGGCGTAATCAGGAGTTTGGTCGTCATTCTTCCCAGTGGCTTAGGCTGAGTGGGAAGTCCGAGCTTACGCAACTACACGGCTGCGCCGGCCACGCTCTGCACCAATCTGAGCTCTCTCGACACTCGCGCCGGGCAACTTGCGGATTCCCGTGACAAGTCGACCATCGTGTAATCGTCAACACTGAGCCGCGGGGCTATGCGCGGCGCTAGTCGCTTGGCAAACATCGCGGCCGCCTGTCCGCAATACCCGGGAGCTGAGTGTGTCTCGCTCTCCTGCGCCCTGGCTGCTGTGAGACGTGACGGCTTGCTGGCAGATCGCGGCGCTGCTCAACAGGAAGCGAAACCTTGCCAATGGGATAATTTGCCGATGTGGGTTGACAAGCAGACACTTGTAATTGGGGAGCACTGTGGGCAATTGCAACTGTGGCAGTACGGGGGGAAAAGCTCGTCTGCCTGTCAGATTTGACAGGCATCATGATCCATCGCCATTCCAAAAACCGTTAATGCTTTACGAGAGCGACATGAGAGGCTACATGTACCGGCCTCGACTTTGACTCGCCATGTCAGGCTCGTAAAGCATTAACGGCTTTGGGTTGGCGATGTCAAGTTCTCATTTGAGGCTCTCGGATTTAAATATCAGTTGGTTTCCGTTTGCTCTCAAGGTAATAGGGCACATCTCATCACCGCAACTCCTCTCATCTCAACCAACATACACAACAAGTACATACAATGCGTTCTTCGACCCTATTGGCCGCGTCTCTTGCGCCCCTGTCTCAAGCGGCTTCGGTGCCCTTCGTTCCCATTTCAGCAAGACAAGTCAACAACACCAAACAGTTCGATTGGGTCAATACCGTCCCGACAAGAGACCTCCAGTACCACGACTGCTACGAAGGGTTACAATGTGCGCGCCTCGAGGTCCCTCTGGACTGGTCTAACCCGACCAAGAACCGCACCGCCGCGATCGCTATTGTCAAGATCCCTGCCGCCGTGCCGGACGACGACCCATCGTTCGGGGGCAGCGTGCTCATCAACCCCGGTGGACCCAGCGGCTCCGGGACCGCATTCGCCTTGTCGACCGGGAGCACTATACAAACCGTCATCAGCGGCGAACTGAAATACGAAATCATCGGTTTCGATCCCCGCGGCGTGAACTTGAGCACACCCTATGGAGACTGCTACAAGGGCGATGAGCTCTCGCGCAAACTCGACGAGGAGCGCGTGTCTGCCTTTGCTCCGGTCGACGTGGAAGACCGCGACACCGTGAACCCCTACTACGCCAGCGCCGTCGCCAAGAGCAAGTTGTGCGAGCAGGACGGCGTCGACAGCATCTGGGGCCACATGAACACCGCGTCCGTTGCGCGCGACATGGTCGAGATCGTCGACCGCATCGAGGACCTCCGCTGGAAGAAGTCGTACAAGGAGAAGCCCAAGAACGCGCCCAAAGCCAGACTGAACTACCTGGGAGTTTCCTACGGCTCCTTCATCGGAAACACCTTTGCCTCCATGTTCCCCGAGCGGGTGGGCAAGCTCATGATCGATGCCATCGTGGACGCTGACGACTACGTCCAAGGAGTAAGTCCACACCTGCGGTCCTGCATGAACATGGCAGCGAATCGTGCCACTGACAATACGATAGACCTGGGCCAAGAACCTCCTCGACGTGGACGAAATCTTTGGCAAGTTCTACGACCTCTGCTACAAGTCCGGCTCGGACTGCGCCATCTACAAGTCCACCGACAAGTCCGGCTCAGACGTCAAGGCGCGCGTCAACGCCTACCTCGACGAGCTGGACGGGCAGCCCATCTCCTACGTCGACAACAACCGCGTCCGCTTCATCACCTCGTCCGACGTCCGCCGCGTCATCTTCAACCTCGTCTACAGCCCCAGCACCGGCTTCGACACCATCGCCAAGGGCCTCTCCAACCTCTTCGCCGGCAACTACACCTCCTTCCCCAGCATCAACACGCCCGCCGTCATCGACGCCGTCTGCGACACCAACTCCTCGAAGAGCAAGGCGCCCGACTATACCTGGTTCAACGACGCCCAGGCCGGCATCCTCTGCAGCGACGCCGCCGAGGCGCTCGTGGGTCGCAACGCGAGCAAGTACGTCGACATTCTCGACACCATCGAGGGCCAGTTCCCCGGCGGCGGCGCCGTTCTCGCCACGCAGGTCCCCTTCAACTGCGCCGGCCGCACGATCAAACCGACGTACAACTTCTCCGGCCCCTTTGGTTCCCCCGCGCCCAGCGCGAACGATTCCAAAACCCCCGCGTTCCCGCTGCTCATCACCTCGAGCCGCCTCGACCCCATCACGCCGCTGGCCAACGCCGTGACCACGCAGAAGCTGCACGCCGGCTCCTCGCTCGTGATCCAGGAGACGATCGGACACGGAATCTTCTCCGGACCCAGCACCTGCGTCCTGGGTATCGTCCGGGAGTTCTTCGCCACGGGCAGGGTTCCGCCCAACGGCACCGTCTGCGGGGCCGTGTGCCCCCCGACGATCCCGGCCCACAAGGACAACTGCACGTCTCCGCTTGACACCCCGCTCAACAGCAGAGACCTAGCTCCGGGCAGGAGTATCGACATGTCCGAGTTTTGGAGGAGTAACATTTTGTAGGTGACATGATGGCTACTGGTCAACGTCAACGGAGCCTGTGTGCTTGTGGTTGAAGAGGTGGTAGGCTGGATGGCTTGTACAGCGCAACATTTGCTAGACTCCTCTTAATAAGTGTTCGATTCTATAGAATAGACTTTTTTATCATTTTTGTCTCAAGCTGCAGACTGAGTGCATTCCCTACGACTTGCGTGCGGATGTCTGCTGCCCTTATTCCCTACCGCGAAGGGGGTCTTGACGTCGTTGTTTCCGGTTACTACGCGGTCTTTTCGGCGCCCAGTCGTAAGTAATTTGTTCCAGCGGAGGAGTCCGAAGCTTCTGATTGATACTGGTAAATCTCTTGTGAGGTAATATCTTGTTTTAGTATATACAACAACATGGTCAAGAGCCTATCAAGGAAGAAGGAGGGACATAAACATGACTTCAGGGTCTGGTACGTTACCAAATACAACACTCTCCCCTCCGTGTCCAACACGCCGTACCGAAGCTGAGAAGGCGTCTTGGAGTGGTGGCCGGCAGGTAGCGTCAGGGCCTCAAGTGAGCAAGTCGTGCCTGATGTTACATTATCTGACCGTCAGCAAAAACGAGTTAGGAAACATGAAGACTATAATCTTGGCGGTGCGGTGGTATTGATGCTATGCTTTGGAGCGTGTACAATAAGAAGAAGTCGACCAGGAGAAGATACCGGCTATCGTAATAATCCTACCTGTTAGATAACGGTGTTCTTATCGCTGGCCGCGATAAGCACTCAAACGAGGCTCTTATCAGATCATCACTAGTCACGGCGTCACGTGCACCTCAAGCGGGTCCGTCCGTCTCAGAGCTCCGGGAGCTCTGCTGGTCCCTCTTGTTTTCCCCTCCATCGCCACGCGACATCGCCCGACAGCCGCTCTCCGAAACCCGGCCCCCGATTTGTCATGCACTCCACGTTCTCGAGTCCCGCCACAAGGGACACCTAGGATACGGCCCGGGGGGTCCCTGGGAAGAGAGAGCGAGTGGTGACTTCAACATTTTGTCGGTCTGCACCAGCAACCTCCGATTTGCCGCCCGGGAGTGAGCTGTTGCATGGCTTTGTGGCTGGCGTAGGAGGCGTTCTACCGCTGATGATCTTGAATCTACCGCTCCGCCATCTCGCCTTTGGAATCAGCGTGACGCAGCGTCTATATATCCCTCCATTCGAACCTCACCGACCGTTGTCGCAACCTGCATAACCCACAAACCACCCCTCGACCGCAGTGACACTCACCTTCCGCTCTAACCCAAGCGTCTTCCAGCTGCCCCTCGTCATACCGCCCAAAGATCACGATAGCCCACCACGCCCCCCACACGCACCCTCCCACCGCCGTCTTCTTCGTCTTCCTCCTCCTCCCGCTCCTCCTTCTCATCCTCTCTCCTCCAGCAATGTTCACCTCCTTCATCACCCGCCTCACCCGCCCCTTCACCACCACCACAATGTCCCTCAACCCCCAATCCTCCTCCGCCGCCACCGGCCCGACCATCCCCGAACACGCCCAAAAGGCCACCATCGCCGCCGGCTGCTTCTGGGGCGTCGAGCACCTCTACCGCAAACACTTCCAGGCCAAGGGCCTCATCGACGCCCGCGTGGGCTACATCGGCGGCGACCTCGACAACCCCACCTACCGCGCCGTCTGCGGCGGCCGCACCGGCCACGCCGAAGCCCTCCAGGTCGTCTTCGACCCGACCAAGGTCTCCTACCGCACCCTCCTCGAGTTCTTCTACCGCATGCACGACCCCACCACCGCCAACCGCCAGGGCCCGGACACGGGGCCGCAGTACCGCAGCGCCGTCTTCTTCCACGACGCCGAGCAGGAGCGGGTCGCGCGCGAGGTGACGAAGCTGGCCAACGAGCAGTGGTACAAGGGCTGCATCGTGACGGAAATCATACCCGCCGGCACGTGGTGGGACGCGGAGCAGTACCACCAGCTGTACCTGAACAAGAACCCGTCCGGCTACGAGTGCCCGAGCCATTTCCTCAGGACGTTCCCCGACTTGCAGGGGTGACTCGCGCCTGGACGTACGGAGAAACTGTAACAATACCAGGTGGGATGTGAGGCATTGGCGGGCAAAAACGGGTCTTTCTTTTTAACATACGGGATCATGATATCAGGATAGGAAACGATGCGCCGAGCCGCTCGGGATAGAGTCTGGCGCGGGCTATGATAGCGCTCAACCGCTTTGCATAAATTACAAGCATTTGTTCTTTTCAATTGCCAGTACAAACATCTCCGCGACAACTCGTTGAGATTGGCGTTTGTGAGGCCCGTTGAGATCTGGAGATCGTCTCAAGTAGTTCAATCATGGTAACAGGACGATGGGTGGTCAATTATAAATGTAAATACCACTGGAGGTGATATAAAACAACTAGACAAGATGCAAAATTTTGAACCAACACCAGCAATCATTGTTTGTGTTAGGCAGTGTGTTGTTTATTCAAGTCTTCGATGATATTCTCGACGATATTTTCAATGACGTATTTCGGATTCGGATACCCGGGACCCAAAATCAAATGGGCAATGTTGAATACGAAAAAGACCAAGGACGACGACGAGGGACGACGATGGGGCTCCCAGCCACAACTCTTCGTTCTCAGTGCGACGTCTCCAACTCAACCTGGACTCTACGTGAGGAGCGTTCTGCATTACCCTGAGGCTATTGCTCGATCTAATGCTCGGGAAAAAACCTCAAGATTTAAGATTATTATCAAAGTAAGAAGACCTTTTGTTTTATTAATGTTTTGTGTTCCATACCCATCTACACTTATTTTACAGAAACGCAACTCCTAGCGAATGCGAGGGTGTGGAGTTTTATCATGAGAGGGGTTTTTCTTCCTCTTTGCCAAAGCCCAGTAAACTGTCTTGGCGGGATATCAGTTTCGTTCCATCTCCGTCCTACACCGTCAACAAGCCCTTTACTTCCTCCTGTTGTTCTGCATCATCAGGATCTGAACCATGCGGACAAAGATGTTGATAAAGTCAAGCTCGAGCGCGATACTCTCGTTGACGGCGTCCTTGCGGATAACACCGCGCTCGGCGAGACGGGCGTGGTGCAGGATCTTCTGGACGTCGTACAGGGTGAAACCGCCAAAGACGGCCAGACCACCGTACAGAGAGATGCTCTCCGTGAGGGCCAGAGTGCGGACAGCGGTGACGGGCAGGAGCATGGGGGCCAGGCTGGAGGCGACGACGACACCGAGGCCGGCGAGGAGGGGACCACCAATGTAGAGATACTTGTCCTGCTTGGCGGTCGCACCGACGATGGACAGGGAGCCCATCATGGCGACAGTGTAGAGACCAGCGCGGGCAAGGAGGGCACCAGGAACCATGGTCAGAAGGGGAGCGATCATGGCAGCCTGGGTGGCGTTGAAGGCGGCCCAGAGGGCGTACTTGGGGATGTAGCTATCGCGAGTCAGCGTCTGCGTTGACCGACACCATGGAAGCAGCGACTTACTTGTCAGGGGAGATAGCTCTGGTTCCGTACATGGTACCGAAGCTCAGCGCGAGACCACCGATACCAACAACCCAGGGGTTCGTGACCATCAACCTGTAAACGAAGCCGCTCTGAATCATCTGGCGGGCCGAGAGGGCAATGATTCCAATACCAAGACCCGTGTGCAAGAATGTATCGTTGAGGTACTCGCGCTCGAACGCGGGCATGCCGCCATCGTCGCGGGTCTCGCGGTTGAAAACCACGTTGATGGCAGCTAGGGTACCGCCGAAAATCGCTCCGCCAACCATCAACTTGCGCAGCGGGCTGGTCTGCTGGCCCTGGACGCCGGGCGTGGCCTGTTGCATGTATGTCCTCGATGAGTTGCGGAAGGCATTGCGGGCGACGAACGACGTCGTCGTCAGGCCGGTCGCACGGGTGGCAATCTTGGAGGGGGCGGCTGCTCGGGAGGAGAATGTGCGGGCGGTTTGCGGGATGTGTTGCGCCAGGCGCGCGGGCGTCTGGCGGAGTGTGATGCTGAACGACATCGCGATGTGTGTTGTGTCGTCGAGTGCTGTCGTTTTTGCTAGGTGAGGGCAACAAAGAAAACCTGTGCAGGTGTGCGAGGCAAGTCGGCCGAAGAAATAGACAGGACGTCAAGGTTGGAGATACGAGGTACCGCGGAGGCAATGACGAATGACATTTCTCACCCTACGATGGGAAAGCTCGGGTTCAGGCTGCTTAGCTAAAGCTTTTACAGTCATGTGAGTGGTTCAAAACAGAATGCTGTGGAATTTCCCGCACCTTCTCTGCACTACTGAGGCGGTGCACCGGAGTTTTTCCAGCCTCTAACTCCGGCACGGGTGAAGGCGGATTTTGGAGCTTGATAAGCGACTGCGAGCAGACGGTCTAGGTGGCACCAGCTGGCAAGCATACACTCTCCTGATGGCCTCACTTGCGCTGAATGAATCTGGACCGTCTCTGGGCATTCATCTTGGCATCCAGAAATAGCACTATGAAAAGTAGTACCGGCGACGCAGCTTGCTGGAATACATTCGTAGAGAATTCCATTTGATCCTTTCCTCTTCGATCAAATGTGTCGCGGTGTATGCTCAAGCATAGTCCGCGTACGAACCTCGTAGTTTCTTGGAGCTGACTGAAGCCATCCAGCCGTCCTAGACTCTTTACGCGGGACACAGTAATGCCCAGTCCGTAGCCTGATTGATTTCTCTTACCGCAGTTCGACGGCACAGAGCATCAAAAGTCTCAACATCTTTAGCACCCTTCGTCGCAACCAAGACGCGACGGCGCCTCGAAATGATCGTGACCTGGCAATCTCCCCCTAAACCCACCGGAACCAACGCCGCGCCGTTCAGGTTGCTCCAAGAGGAAGTAAACCGCCCTACCTCTCGCACTAGGCAGTTTAGCACCGACTTGTCAAATTCCTCCGCCGCTAGAGCTGGAAGAAAACAACCACATGACACATCGCAAACCGTTGAAACAAGCCACCTCCAGCTATTTTTTTCCCCAATCGAGACCCTGCGGCTGCTTCATCCGAGAGGGAGCCAGATATAGAAGGCCGCTGCAATAGCCAATATTCTTGGCCCATCGCGTCCGAGCCGCCAAAAGTCCCGTGCAATGCTTTCCGCTTCTCGGGGGTCCGCACGATGTATGTAGCAATTAGTCATTAGAGCACCACTTCGGGTGAGGTCAGGCGGAGCAGGAGGTAAAGGCCGAGGAGAGCGCGTGTCCCTGGCGTCGTCCGCCGTCCGTCTCCATCTTCGCCCAGAACTCCCCTTCATCTCGCTCGGTCTCTTCCCGGCGCGTCTGAGGAACACGGCTTTCTCGAGGACATTGATTTTCAACGTCATCTCCCACGTCAGAACAGATAACCAACAGAAGAAAGACATGAACTCGCGCCCCACCGGCTTCCGCTGAGCCACATAGCGAGGCTAAAACCGTTTCGAAGTCGTGAGCCCGTCTCGAGACGCCATGATCGCCGCGGCAAACCAGCTCTGCCCAAGTCCATACAATGTCGTTCCCGTTGTGCTCTGACACGGGCAGCACACTCTATCCGTGGAATCTTTTCCCGCGGTGAACCTCTCGAGACCAGAAACGCGAATCTCGCACCAGAAAATCCCTGACTCGATGTCGTCGAACCTCGGTCGTCCGTTGGGCATCTGATCTGTGTCGCTTCGCCATGGCCCTGCATCGGATCCCCGACTCTAGGCCCAGCTCTAGGCCCAGCTCCAGCTCCATTAAATACAGCTCGTCTCGCAGCTTCTGGGCCCAGCGCCAACAACGCTCCCCCGGCACCAACTGACCGGCGGCAAGCTGCATGAATTGTAATCTCGGGGATTGCAATCTAACCTGTTGGTTGTTTGTTAGCGCCCAAACTATGCTTAAGCCTCTCTAGTAAGCAGTGCCTTCCCCTGCACAGGTGTGCTTCAAATGAACGACGGGCTTGAAGCTCGCGCCAGGTGTCGTCTCGTGTCCCTTCTCGTGCTGTGGGCTTCGGATGCTCGCTTTCAGTCAGCGTTGTAATCCTGCCTCCTTCGCGCTGGGTACGACGTTGTAACATCACGCAGACCCCAATTAACCCTGCATCTCGCTCCGAACCGTCTTTGTCTCTTCCTCTGCGGAGATGCAAAGCCGCCGTCGTTCTGGGTCTCCTGGGCTTTGATCTGATGATTTATTCGTACTACAACACTACATGAAGAGGCCGTATCGCTTGAAAGTGAGACACCCTCTGAACGCCACCCGAAAACCAGTCGACCTCATTTTCGTCTTTGTACAGGCGCGTTTGTTTCACGCTTTGGCTGTGGCTTTTTCCCTGCTGTGTCGCTTGCTCCTTGGTGATTTACCGCCAAACCCGGCTGGCGGGCTTCTTTAGTGCCCTCGGCCTTTCTTTGAACGCATGCGAGTCGAAACCGTTTTAAAAAGGCAACCACAGTCCGGCTCCCTTCTCGCCAGACCCTTGAGATAACTCGGTCCCCAAACCTGATTCCATTTCAACTCGTCGAGTACAAAAGCTTGCTGTCCGTATCTTTGTTTTCTTCGGACTCGGGACTCCAAGCGTGAAAGAAGTGCCCATCACATCTTCCACCCGTCCCCAGCAGAAATCGGCGCCGCAACGCACGCAGCCATGAAGGCTACCGCAGTTTCGTCCATCTCCGTCGCCGTACTCGTCGCAACCGCGCGGTCGTTACCGGTCGATCCGAAGCAGTACCGCTTGATATCGCCAGATCATGCCGTGGCAAGCCTTGCCGAAGACACCGCGACGAACACACTTCCGGCACAGACCTCATCGCCCACAGAGTTGGACAAATTCCTGTCATCCATCAAGTCAATATTCGCCGACGTGACCGAATCAAAGGGTAGCCTGGCCGGCAGTTGTTTCTGCGCCAACGGAGCCATCTGTTGCAACACGACCAACGGCCTAGACTGCACTCAGGGTCTGTGTGGCCTCTGAAGTCGAGTCATTCGGCAAACGAATTCCCCATCCAACGGAGATAAGCGGCGCGAGACAATGGTCCGGAGTATTGATTTGGGGGTTACCGGTATCAGCGGGGCCGGGTGCTTGGATGCCGGAGCGGCCCCGTTTCAGGCTCGGACTTGGGCCACACCGTCTCGGCATTGACCTGCGAGGATGAGCGACATCTGTTCAACACCGCTGGTCGTCTCAGCTCGCCAGCCATGCTTCAAGCTCACTCGGGTACTACCGTCCATCCGGCTGACGCAGCTGGTCGGAGCAACCCTCCATCCCGATGCCCCCTCTTCGAGCGCATTCGGCCGGAGGCGTCGTCGGGCCACTCGTGCAGCGGTATGACTTGGCTGCAATGACTCTCACTAGGATGTCAGTTCACCCTAAGTCACAGGACTGAGGGAATACGGGATTGAGCTCGATCTGCTGTTGAATGCGCCAGGCCTGGGCATGACAGTGAGCCGCACCTGCGGTTTGTGGCCAGAGATGGACAACCTGGTCAAGTCAAGAAAGGATACCTGGCTATAATACTGCCCTAGACAAGGTGCTTGGTGCTGGAGTGGATTGAGTTGCCCAAAACTCACAGCTTGAAATGGTGCTGGTCTGTGGGTAAGCGGCACGTTGCCGCGGCCACTTGGAGGCCAGGAAGAGGGGCCAAGAGTAACGCACCGTAATTCGGTTTGGGGAATAGCTACATAATGTTATTAGTGACACCATCTTCCAACCAAATTCACTTTGAGCTGTCAAATCTTAAATCCGATCGAAATCGTTGTTATGGCCAAAGAGAAGACTGCTGGCCTAACGTTGCATGCTTCGTCACACTGGCGGGCACCACGCTTCGATCGAGATCTACAGACACACGGTGTCCAAGCCAAGCTTCTGGCTGTTTGTCTGGCTGTTTGTCTATCCATACAGCTGGGAGGGCTCGGCTGCCCAGGCCTGCCCAGGCAGAGAAACCATCGAACGAAGCTCGAAATCTCTGCTAGCGCACGGAGTGAAGTTGTGTCAACCTGAGTACGTAGGTTTGACCACGGGCGCGAAGGTCCAGACGGTAAAACCCGTCCGCTATGTGAGCTTTGGTGCACCATCTGGAGCTCGAGTGCTTCTTGAAGCAAGGTGTGCGGACTGACAGCTGCCCAGAATCCAGGAATACCGATGGAGGTGCTGCTTGACCGTACACGCCAGTCGTGAAATTTGGTAATGTAACCTATCAGCCACATGCCACAAGTAGGATTTCCTCTTGCTCGTAGAGCATAGGCTCTGACCTGTCGGATGAAAAGGGTGCCGAATAGGCTGACAAGGCGGGCATGGACGATGGACCCGACTCTTGAAACGACGTCTCGCGGGGGCGTCTCGCGGGCGTGTCGAGGTTCCAGCAGTGCGGTAGGCTTGGACATGGTTTATCGTTGTCCGGAAAACGAAACAGGCACGTGAAGAGCCAGGTTCTTCCATTCACATTGGGGTTCTCTTCGATGATGGCTCTCTCGTCGCGACTCATCAGTGTCGACCCTACCGCTGCAATATCTAGTACTTTTCCAGTCGCGTCACCAGTGAGGTGTGTGAATCAGCAAGCTAGACCTTCGAAGTGGCTGACAAATTGCAGCTGATGACTGTGCCTATTGCTGGTGTCCAAGTCTGCCATGGGAATGCAGAGTATGGCGGTCGGGCTGCATGGTCAGTCCCTGAGCCTCAGAGGCGGGAGGGGTTTGGGCGCGCGCGGGCCCCGTGCAATCTTCCAGAAGGTTGATGGAATGTTGTCAACACGTGGTGGTCTACAACGAACTCGCGATGGCGTTAAGCTTATGAAGTTGTCCCCATGGATGTAGTGGGCGTATCCTTCCAGCGCCGCTTCGGACTGTATGCTTCAACGTGCCACAAACAAATGGCAGCACGTCTCTCGGTTCATGCGTGTGGTCAGAATCTGCATCCAATGCAGTTGTTAGTGATCAAGAGGTATTCCCTGAGCATGGAGAGGTTTGTTTCACCACGAGAAAGTCTAAGCATTGGGATTCTTCGTACGGGACAGCGTGTGTTCCGACCATCGGGCTGGGAAGCAACCATGACCATTCAATGACTGCTTCGGGCTCATCTGCATCCCCTGCAGCCGCGTGGCTTTCTACAGTGACGGGGAAATATGCCGAAAGTGTCAGCGGGCACAGGATGATTCGTGATCATAGTCGTGGGCCGTGAGACGGGAGGCGCGAAGCAGAAGACGGCCACATCCGACTTGCAGGAAGGCCAGATAAGCTGAATGGCGTAGCAGAGCCGTCGATGATTGTTAAGATCCGACCACTTGACGGGGGTTTTCGCTTTGATGAGCGGAGCTAGGCGTAGTGCAGTCCGTCAACGTTCGCATCTTCGGCACGGCCAACGTGGTTGAAGATCCTGGAAGCTAAAACGGGATGTTATGTAGTGGCGTCCACTTCTAGAGGAAGAAACGGAATGAAATGCAGAAGTGCATACTGCCTTCAGAACGAAGCTATGGTATGGCAGTAGTAGGAGAAATTCCAATTGAGGCCCTGGCTGCGTTGCTATCGATAGTCTACGATGGTGGTGGGAGGAAAAAACAAAGAGCGTCTTGCCAAGACTCGGGAGGCTCGCTGCAGGGCAGGTGCTTGGGTACAGGCGCCTACCTGCACTGTGATGTCCCCCCTTCTTCTTTAAGGTAGGTAGGTACTTAAGGCCCTTAGGTAAGGCAGGAGCTCTTTTACTCAGTTGAAGCTGTGGGAAGAAAGTACCGTGTACCTGATGCGAGGCACAGGAAAGTGTGGTGGTCCTGCTGGAACACCTTGCGGAAGGCACGCGGCAGTGGCGTTTTCCTTCCATGTGAGATGGCGCCATGGACATTAATAACGTCTACTCGCTGCCGTTGAAGATGTGACAGCAGAGACATATTCAAGTTCAATAGACGGTGCGCATAGCAATCGCGGTGGATTGTAGTTCTCATACCAGATGTAGCGATGTCGAGGTCGGTCGTCAACCTCTGTCTGAAGAGCTGCGACATGGAGGCGCAAAACGATGCCCCCTTTAATTTTGGCCATCGACGTTGTGCTACGTACCTTATATTACAATGGAGCTGGACTCCTGAATGAATCTAGTACTCGTAAAAGTCCCGACAACGACGGTGGCCGACAAGGAAACTCGCTCCTTCGAATTTGGTCTCTCGTTTGATGCCACAGATTGCCATCCACGAAGAAGAGAACGTGCCGATGCCAAAGTTTAATTGAGAGGGTGACGAAGAAAGCTTCTAGAAGACTTCCATGGACGACAGTTCCATGACATTGGCCATAGCCTGTCAGCATCTTCCCGTCCTTCAGCTTACACCGTCAGCGTGCGCGAAGCACCGCAACGACGCGGACATGGGGCTCATTCAAGGACCGGGTGCACCCTCTCATCGAGCCGCTGTGGGCTCAAGAGGCCCGTCGCTTCGTGGGATCGTCGAGTGCCCCGTGCTGGCCACCTTTGGATTGATAGTCCAGGGGCCCTTGGACGTTTGAGACACGCGGTGAGATGGCGATCCACCAGCGCATGCATTTGGCCGCCTAGCCTTGCAGACGCAAAGTGTGTTTGAACCCGGGCTTCGCAAGGGGCTCCTGTGCTTTCGACAGTCTGACGATACGAAGGGGAAAGCTATTGAATATGGGTGCTGCCAGGTGAGGGGGCCTATCGGGTGAAGAGGAATACCATCAGTAGGAGGTGTCAACGAACCTTTTCCGTTACCTCCCCTCCCTCTTGCGAAGACTCTCACGCAGGGAGCACTATCGCAACGGGCTAACTAGAGGGCCCGCAGTGTGTCCTCTCGGAGGGATACCAGCCCAACTCTATGGTCAGCCAGGCTCTGCATCTTCAGTTTGCGGTAATCTGTGCTCATCTGACTGGGGTCAGCATGGCTCGGCTATAGAACCAAAGTCGGCAGAGAAGAAGGTTATTGGCACCGCTGCGCACACACGCTTCTAGAAGGCCAAATCCTTCCACGCCCAGATCGCCCTGTGTATGGGATTTTGAGATGCGTACAATGTGGGATGGGGAGCAGATGAACCTCTCTCCTGCAAAAAAGTCAAAAGACAGCTCATCTCGCAAAAGCGGTCCATGCAGATAAAGTAGAAGACCGAAGAGAAGAAGAAAAAGAGCAAGTGGAAGACGGCATGGAAGCCACGCCAGAAGCCCCAGAGAACAAAGAAACAGACGGCTAATCGCCCGTTTTGTTTAAATCCCCGGTCACCCTGGATTGTCTAGCATCAGGCAGGCTAAGGGTCTCGGTAGCGTAGATGCTGCCGACCTATTGTCGCCTTTTCGCTTGCTCTGTCACGTCACACCAGGACCGGACAAGCGCTCAGATCCACGCTGTTCATAATCTCCTAGAGTGTCAAGGCATGGCAGCCATCCGGCACTAGACTAGCAGCGCAGTGTGGCCCAACGTCTACCAAGCAGTAACCATCAAGGGTAGTAAAAAAGGCAGTTGGTGAAGGGATGACTGGCTGATCGACCATCGACGGCAGCTTCGTAGGATGTCCCTTTTGTGGTAAAGCAAGCGTCCACGCTTGTTGAGGTTCATCTCTGAAGATGGAACGTGGATAGAATTTGAATATGCACGTTTGAGAGACAAGATTACCGCCCAACTCCAGGTGGCTAGGTCCAAAGCAAGGGTGACCGGCCCTGTAAGCTTCAGTCGTGCATTGTCGGGCACATCATTTTGCATCGTCGTGGTCTGCCTCCGGCGGAGGCACGCACGCCTTTCCGCCACGACCGGGTGAAGATTGACAATGTAGCAACAACACGCAGCACACCAGGTCGCAGCCCCAGCCTACAAGAGGGTGAAGGTTCGGATTTAGAAACAAATTATCGGCGCGATGCGATGCTGCAGATTGTCAGGTCGCATGGCTGACCGCTTCCCCTGTATGGATGTCGAAGGCCAGTCAGCCTAGCCTAGCCTAGCCTCTACCGACGAGGCACCCAGGGCTTGTGGACAACATCTGTAAAGAAATATCTGCTGCACACTTAAGCATACACCTAACACTTATGTACAATACTTTTCGTCGTCTTCGGTGACTTTCTCACAAATACTCACAGTGCCATCGGAGGCAGTGTTGAAATTCGATACTGCAATATCTAGGTGCAGCAATCGGCTACCTCGTCGTACCACAGTAGAAAAAACACTCAGACCGGAGCACCTCCCACCACGTTTCCGGTGTCTGGGGACTGATACATGGCCGAAGTGAGGATGTGAGACCTATCTTACCTTACCTTAAGATACTTCACTTGCCTTCAACCCGCTGCTACTTGTCGAACTGAAGCTCCATGCCCGTCCATCAATGTTGCCCATCCAAAGCGAAGCTACCTAGGCCAGTGAGCAAAAGCTGTGCGGTGCAGTGTAGTGCAATGCAGTGCTGGCAGTTTAAGCTTTGGCATCCAGTAGTTCTCATGTCTACTTGCCCTGCCAGTGACGCCGCCTCACCCCTGAAAGTGCGTCAGCGAGAATCCGTGCACGGTGGCCCGGTACCTCCTCGGTACATCTCCCCGTAGCCCGTGCCCCACCACCCGAGCGTCATCACGGAAGTGAAGTGGGAAAGCGTGACCCCTACCTTATACCTAGGTAGGTAGGTACGATTACCTGCTAGGATATCCGTACTTTTTTTCGGTTTCCACACAGTACCTGACCTGGCTGCTCCTACCCTTACCTGAGCCATCTCACTTGCTTTTCCAGCTTAGGTAGCTTGCTGCAGCGGATTGCTAGGCTCTTCCCTCCGTTTTGCTGGAACTTTGCTGGACGGACTGTTCCTGCTCTCACTGCTCCTGTCCTCTGCTCCCCCTCTCTGCTCCTGTTCTCCTGCTACCTTCCCTACCTCACCTAGGTATCTCAAGGTAAGGTACCGCACAAGGCCTAATTAGTACTACGGTACCTGCCTGCACTTGGCCGCACCTGCTTCTGCTTCTGCTTCTCCCGCACCTTCTGCTGCAACCACAGACTGGTGAAGGATTTCAGTCTTCCTTCTTTTCCTTCCCCACGTCCTGCTTCCCCCTCCACGTCGTGGTTCCCACGCCGCCTGCCTTATCTTACGCCCACGCCTTCCCTACCACTGTCCCACCACCTTCCTCGTCTCCGTTGTTGTTTCCCCCGGCTGTTTTCCCACTGAATCACGACCGCTTCTTTCCTCGTCATCGCATCTCACATCACAGCCTCTCTTCCTCGTTCATCTATCCCTCTACCGCTCTCTCGCAGCAACTTTCAGCAGCTTCAATTGCGCGCCCTTCGACTGCTCCAATCCGGCTTCGCGTCGTCATCGACCTGAGCGCTTCCGCCTCAAATTGCCGCCTCCGATCCCGCGCCACCAACCCCAGTAGCTTCGTTCCATCCGCCGTTTTCTTCATTCCTGTTCCGCTCCCGGCAGCCGACCGCCTTCCCGCGTAGTCGACCATCCTACGTCGAATCAATAGGCGGAGAAACCACCATACTTCGTGATCTCTGGTCTTCCCACCGACTTTGGGTGAGTGGCGGGCCTTCTTGCATCTTGAAACGCTGCATGGAAACTGACCGTTTCCGCTGGCATTTCCGCAGACGGAACATCACCGCAAGTGCAAGCTCTCCCAGCAGACCCGGTGCCAAATCTCCAACAACTCCCTTGACGCTCCTTCCGCGCCGCAAATTCTGACGCAGCAGAGAGTTTTGCACCGTTTTCGCGTGCTCTCGACTTTCACTGCCATCACCTGGTTCGCACTGCCCACTTTCGCCGTGCGTAATATCACCTGCGACACGCAGTGTCGTCAGCATCTTTGACTCTCAGATCCAGACGTTCCCTCCCCTCCTCAAACGCCCCCGCCTCGGCCACGACCGACGAGTGTACTACGTACGCCAAATCCGATAGACGAGCGAAAGACACGAGTTCTAGGTCAATCAGGATTGAGCACAATAATTATAACGCTTTCGTTTGGCGCGCTTCCAAGGGTGCTCGGCACGGTGTCACGTCTTCTTCGCCGCAGTAGGCTATAGCATGCACCATTGCCAATTGCGTTGTTCTACCGCGACTGGATAGACCTCTCACCAGATACGGCGGCAAGCCATCATTCGGGCTAGGCGAGGAATTCCTACCTCCCGTCGCCTCGTAAAATACAGGCGACGCCTTGGGTGCGCATCGGCGAAGCCCCGCGTAAAGCATTTGCCCTCTGCCCTGCCGCTGGGTGGAGAGCTCAGCCGGAAAGGCGAACCGGAAATCTGGCGTCGACACGGCTACGTTCGCGGCATCCGTCCAGGACCATGAGGCGGAATCGCTCTCCGACTTCCCCGTCGCCGTATCGGGCCCTCGCCCATGGCGCCGGCGGAGTGCCTGATTCCCTCTCCCTCCTCAGGTCCTTCAACTCCGACTCGAACCCCACCCGGCCCATGAGGCCCTCTCCTTTAACAGCTTCGACCATTCGAGATATGCCGCTCGACCTTGTCGATCGCATCAGATCCTTTCCCCTGTTCGTATCTGCGCCGGACGAATTCCTGGCCGCCATTGGAAACCACCTCCGACCTCAGGTCCACGCGGCCCAAGACCATATCCTTACCGAAGGCGACGATGCGCGAGCAATGTACTGGTTGGTACGCGGTGTGGTGGCCGTCACGTCACGAGATGGTGAAGCCCGGCGCCTTCTTCGGAGAGATAGGAGTCTTGATGAACATCCCTCGCACCGCCACCATCGTCGCCCGAACAAAATGTCTCCTGGTGGTACTGAAGAAGGAAGATCTCCAGGCCGAGTTGCCCAAGTTTCCCGACATGGAAAAGGCAATCCTTCAGGAGGCCCAAGAACGTCTCAATATTCTAAAAAAGAAGAGGCAAGAGGGCACAGCCTCGCACAAGACCCCGCCACCACTCGTTAATGGTGTCAGAGAGCCAGCGCCAGGCGAAGTTTCGACAGGTGAGGTGGGTGCCATCAAGGAAGGAACCGTCGTGAACTCGAAAAAGAGAAAATCGCCTAGCCCGGGAGCTATCGAGGACCCGGCTGCCGGAAGTGCACTAGGCAGTGGCTTCGTCAACGTCCGGAGAACTCTCAAGGAGCTTCCGCTTTTCTCGACCTTACCAGCCGATATTCTCCATTTCCTGGGTCTCAGTGCCCAACCCAAAACGTACTCTCCTTTTACAGACATTATTCAACAGGGCTCGGCGGGTAATGAGATATTCTTCATCGTCCGTGGCGAAGCCGAAGTAATACACGAGTCGCCCGCTCAAGAGCCGGTAAAGAAATCAGCACGCGCCTCGTACATAAGGCCGAGATTGAAGGCTGGCCAGTACTTTGGTGAGGTGGCCAGTCTGGGGCTTTCTGAAGGGCGAACGGCGACGGTGCGAGCAATCACGACGGTGGAATGTCTGATGATACCGGCTGATGCACTTGACACTTTATGGAGTAGGTGTCCGCCCGACATCAAGTCGCAGGTGGAAGAGACTGCGAGGAAAAGATACAAAAAGTCGGACGAGGATGTGGAAATGATGGATGTGGACCCCAGAGAACGGGCAAGCAAGTCGGATCCTCCTACGCCCACAACACCCAAGGCTCTACCTTTACCGCACGTCACCTTCACCACGCCTTCGAAGCCTGCGTCTCCCACGAAAGATGATCACGAGACGATGAAACCAAAGGACCCCGACCCTTTCCTGAGTGTCGACATGGAGAACATGCGGAACAGGCGCCGCAACTCACTAGCTCCTCCCACCCCGCCGTCCGACGCCTCGCAAACGGGACTCAACGGCTTCAGAATGCATCACGTTGAATCCACGCCCCTCCGGTTTTCGGTCACTCAGTCACCGCAGTCGCCTTCCGACTCAGAGGCGCCAGTCAAGCGAGCTCGAACACTCCCTCGCCGTCCGCACTCAGCTTTGATCCCTGCCCTCCCTGACCATCTGCTAGTACAAGTGTTCCGCCATCTAGACATTGCCGAGTTGATGCATGCCCGACTCGTCTCAACACATTGGCGGAAGCTTCTGACGACCCATCCCAACGTCTGCCTGGATTTGGATCTTTCCAAGTATAACAGACGCGTGACAGATCTAGCCATCAAGACATGTATTGGCCCTTTCGTGGGTGAACGTCCCCAGACGATCGACATCAGCAACTGCTTCCACATTACGGATGATGGCTTTCGGAGTCTCTGGGAGAGCTGCGGCCGCAAGGTCAAGAGATGGCGGATGCGCTCTGTCTGGGACGTCTCGGCGAACCAAATACTAGATATGGCCGAGAATGCCAAGGGCTTGGAAGAGATCGACTGGAGCAACTGCCGCAAGGTTGGCGACAACCTTCTGGCTCGCGTCGTTGGCTGGGTGGTCCCCGAGCAGCCTCCGCCTCAGCCCACGAGCAAGCAGGTGGTCATCTCCAGCTCTGCCGCCAAGTCGAAACCCCAAAAGGCCGCAGCTCAAGCTCAGCAGCGCCCAGCACATATCCCCAAACCGGGGACCATCATTGGCTGTCCGAATCTGAAGCACCTTAACCTGTCATACTGTAAGCACATCACGGATAGGTCAATGGCTCACATGGCGGGCCACGCATCCAACCGTCTCGAGTCTCTCTCGCTCACACGTTGCACGTCAATCACCGACGCCGGATTCCAGTCGTGGGCGCCCTTCCGGTTTCAAAACCTCTCACACCTATGTTTGGCTGACTGCACCTACTTGTCCGATAACGCCATTGTCGCTCTCGTGGGAGCTGCGAAGAACCTGACATACCTGGACCTGTCGTTTTGTTGCGCACTTTCCGACACTGCAACAGAGGTATTGGCATTGGGACTTCCACAACTGCGTGAACTTCGACTAGCGTTCTGCGGAAGTGCAGTGTCGGATGCCAGTCTTCAATCCGTCGCTTTACACCTGAACGAGCTTGAGGGCATCTCGGTTCGAGGCTGCGTTCGCGTGACAGGCACCGGGGTCGAGAAGCTGCTGGAGGGCTGCGGTCGCCTCCAGTGGGTAGACGTGAGCCAGTGCCGGAACCTCGAGAGCTGGATTAGGAGCGGAGGCGTAGTGCGGTGGGGATTCGATGAGCGAGGCGGCAATGGCCTCTCGCCCGGCCAGATGCCTCTACCGTTACCAAGCCCCACCCAGACGACAAATCACGTGGGCTTGGGCGGGAGGCCGCTCAGCTTCCGTCGTCGCGCGCGGAAACCGGTCCGGTTCATCGTGGAAAAGGGCACGTTTGGGCTGAGGTGAGGGGGCACAAATCTGTGATGATATTACGAGAGATGTGATGTACGAGTGTCGCATGCGGGTATTTTTTGGACAGCATTTTAGAGGAGTCTGCGGGTTAATCCACCATATCGATCTTGTATCATGAGCAATGGACGACACTAGGGTATCATGGAGAAAACGGAAACGGAGGTTGAGGATAGACTGGATACGGTGATACCCTGTTCATTCAACTACTTAGTACAGAAAACTAGTATGCTTAGCTGTAAGAGATGGCTTTTTCTCGACTTTCAGTCTGTTCTTATGTGCGTTATGCCCTCTTGACCCCTGGAGCTTTGGAAAACCCAACACCGAAGAGAAAAGCAGTGCGAATCAGAGTAGCTAGGGTGGTGATGGCCACTGCGCCCCAGTCCTCAGCCCGCCACGTCGTCAGTGGGTTGAGACGACCTTGCAGCGCATAAGAGGCGAAGATGCCGTAGAGAAGCAACACGTCTACGATGAGGAGGCCGAGTTGATAGATTCGCCACACAGCGACCGAGTCCGTCGCGCGGAGGAGGAAGATGGAGAAGAGAGCGTTGGACAGCAGGTGGCCTGCTATTTGGTTGTTGAGGGGGAGGGAGTACTCCCGGAGTGAGTTTGCGATGCTCGATGCGCTGACGAGGGATGCTGGGTGGACCATTGACGGGTCGATGGTTTGTGGGGTGTAAGACGGCGGGAGGTAAGATGAGGTTACGGTTTCGGGGGAGAAGAGGAAGAGGGTGAAGCCCCATATGGCGATGATGGGGTCGAGGGTTTTGAAGAAGAGAGCGTACGGCCCGGGCACTTGAGAGGGCATGCTGGAGGAGGATATTGGTGATAGACTGGGTGCGTTGGAATAAGGTAGCGTGTTGACGGTGTTGAAGGTCGATAAAGTGAGTGGGACAATAGTCCAGTGATAGTACAGGCACTGGTACAAGTTGTGCCACGATATTTTAAAGAATAAAATGACTGAAGTCGAATGTGTAGCAAGATTGCACTGCTTCCGTTGGCGACTGACGCGACGGATGATGGTACGTTTGTGATTGCCTCGTGTTGATGTCATCGGTGCTCCGCGGGGCCGGAGGGATGTTCTCGACCCGCCCGGGTCCCTTAACGCCAAGCGTGGCCTGTGCGGCGGTTAAGCTCGTGGGGAGGCGCAGGAGCTAGGGCCAGGAGCGGCAGCCGGGCGCTGTGGGGGATTATGTCAGCGCGGAAAATCTTCCGTGGCTCTTTAAGGCCGGGAGGGGATGAGAGGGAGGTAACAGTCCTGTAGTGGTGAAGGTGCTTTCCTTCTTGACGAGTGGTTTTGTCTTTGAATGAGACTGAGACTTGAATGAGAAGACGGAGCTGCTGATCGGTATCTGTTCGAGCCGGAGAATCATAGCAGTCGGGGGGGAAAGCTTTTCGCTTGAGTGGCCACCTATGGACAGAGGTCACATCGTGCAATACCTTTCAGGTTGAGGCTTGTTTTTATTCAATTTCCATCAGCTTTTTGCCCTCTTCTTGGTAATTGACCGGAACAGAGTGTAAAATGAATGCCATGAGCCTCGTGGGTAGTCCATATCGCCATCAGTCGTCTGTTGTCTCACGATCTGTACGCTTTATTGTCGAACTTGCATGTTTGACAGCTCTCTTGGTCTGCGACTGCGTGGTTATCTATGACTATTTTCGCGATGTGATGAGACCCAGATACAGGAGCGAATTGCAAGAATATACTCGATGCCGGAGGAACATGAATTCGAAAAATGGCCAAGGCGATTCAGCGCGAAGTTGTATGCTGGTCTGGGAAGGAGAGGTGACGCGCGGAGTCGAGGAATAGAGAATACGATAGGTGCATCGTACAGTACTCTGAGAAACGAGTTTTCTGGTGCAGTTGAAAGTGCGTAGGGTTTATTGACAGCCTCGATAAATACCTTACTGATTGCATTTCCATGGAACACACATTGTAAATGCAAAGGGCCAGAACGTATCGCGAGTGCCTTCATTCGAGGGCACTCTGTTTCGCTGTGATGGGCTTGGAAAGACAGATTAGTAGCTTTGAATGGCTCACCAGCCACTTGAATGGCGTAAATCTCATCTCACCGCCGACCTTGACGTCTTCGGTTCACTCAGAAAGGACAGATGCGACACGTATGTAAGCAGTCACCGGTAACACGCCAGCCAACCCACGTGGAGACTTTTAAGTGGCCTTGCCACAAGTCCTGTGTGTGGGTGACGATGCGTGGTATTCGTGGTGTTGTTGTCTATGGGAGAAGTTGCTGGCATGAGGCTGGAGACAAGAGGAGAGCCTAGAAGGCCTAGGGTCACGTGACCCACTGACTCACCCCCTCAACAAGTCCAATGAAGTCGACCCATTCACCCTTGTTCAAGCGGTACATCAGGGTACCATGCCCGACCATGTCGTACACGTCAGAGCCCCCCACTACAGTCATCACCAACACCCAGTATGTCTGAGGTGATGTTGCTATTCACGGAATTGTAATATGCCAGTGACCACGGCGCATTGAGGCCCTTGGGCCCCGAGTAGTAAGAGTTACAGCTAACGGCCTTTTCTCGTAGTCTGGCCTAGTCTAACCTACTCTCTTCTCCTACTCCCTTCTTCTTTTCCTCCTACTGAGAGACTAGACCTGGCTTTGACGAGAGCGCTTATCACAATAGTCATATTGTCACGAACCGTACCATCAGGCCTACAGAGATAGGTAGGTGAAGGCTTCTTCGTGTTGAAAGCTATCTGCAGAGCAGTATCGTCTGATATATGGGTTTGTGGGTGTATCTTATGTAAGGCGTGTCTTATGTGAGCGGGCCACGTGACCCAGGATAGCGGCCCACAGGCATGAAGCTATCACGACACATATACAGCTTATAACTCATGTAGTAAGGACATTCACTGACTCTTATTGGCAGCAAGTCGACAATCAAATCATGCCACTGGTCCCTTTGCTTCATTGCGATGGATATCAACTCAACACACTTGATTATAAGTATACTAGAATAATAATAGCCGGTCCCGCCAACAGTTTACCAGAAACGACACGAAACAAACCAACATACCATTGGGTTGCGTGCGCTTTTGATCTTGTCTCCCCCATCAGCATCTCAGAGACTCAGACAAGGTCCCCGGGCCGTCTGTTGTCCTCCTCAGGGAACATGATCCCGTAGAGATCAACCAGTCTGTCGTCCAGGTCGTCGAGATCATCTCGCTCCGCGTCCGCCCTCTCGATAACCTCGAAGTCATGATACACGGGATCATCTTGCTTCCCGTCCTCCATCTCGGGATGCTCGACGACATTTTCCTCCACACCCGCCACCTGTTCATCCTCCACAGCGGCTTGCTCTCTCCGCTCCCTCTCCTCTCTCGCTATTCGCTGCATGGCCTGGTGCTGGGCCGCAATTTCCTCCTCGTTCATCATGGGAGCGCCGTCCGGATGGAAGAGGCCGTAGCCTTCGCCAATAGTGCCATGCGTCTGTATCATGTGGTGATAGCACTCGTTGCTGGTGTCGGATACGTCCATACACTGCCAACAGATATGCGCATAGCAGTTCGTACACGCCATATGATTGCAGCCCTCTCGCCTCTCGATGCCCGTTTGGCAATTAGGGCAGGCTCTGACATCCAACTCTCCCATTGCTCTGGAGAGTTCCTCGTCGACGCCCTGATCGCACGGCTCCCAGACAGAGTGGTCCGCGTCGCAACCAAGACACGCCACCTTGAGACAGCCGGGGCAGCGCTGCGTGCCATTCACTTTGCGCCGGAAGAGAAGACCGCAGCCTGGCGTCGGGCACTCCTTGAGTTGTCGGGCCTTCCGGCGGACATAGTATCGAAGGGCCATGGCAATGATTTGCGGCATCTGGTCGGAAACTTGCCGCCTCAGGGCCCTGAGAGAGATGTACTCGTTGCAGATGGCTCCGTCCTCGGTTGTGCCGCAGCACGCCAGTCCGCCCTGGCCTTGCACCCAGGTCTGTTCCGACTGCCAGAAGCGCGTGAAGCAGTCTCCGCAGAAGGCGTGGCCGCACTGGGTCCAGACCGGTTCCTCGGCGGGACATGTGCAGACCGGGCAGGTCGCCTCCTTGCTTTTGTATTGGCTCAGGGCTCGTTCGAACTGGTCGGGGTCGTCCACCAGCTTATAGCGGTACTGGGGAACCACGGGTGAGTGTTCGTGGATGATGCGACGGAATTTCTCCCTGGCCTCAACCACTTGGTGCAGGTTCGTGCTGCTGAAGGTCGTACCCATGCACCAATGTGGGCTTTTGGTCGGGAGCGTCTGCATGGTCAGACCGTCGGCGAGGGTCTTCTCGACATTCGAAAGGGGCCCGTATAGGGACACCAATGTCTCTTTCGTCATTTCCACAGTAGACTGATGTACAAGATTGGCAGTCATGTGCGGGCTTTCCATGTAGAGGAGAGCTCTCAAGGCATCGGTTTCGTGAGTATACGCTGCCCTGACGACGACGTCGTCGCTTGTAGCATAAGGACGGACGTATGCGGGCCCTTGCGCCAGCGGTCCGTACTTGGAAAGCAAAGCTCCCAGCTCTTTGAGGTCGTCTTCGACTTTGACGAGGCCCGATTCGAAGAAGGATCGACTCCGACGAAACTCCACGGTACAGGAGCTTGATCTGACCTGATAGGCGGCGCAAGCAAAGAAGGGGAAATGGCGACGGCTGTCTTCCCAAGAAACGCCCGGCCAGGGGAGACGGGCACGACCCACGGCGGCGAGCGTTGTCAGCAGGCGGCCCGAGAAGCGTTGGTCCCGTACCAGGATCGTCGCAGAGATTAGTCCGCTGTGTGCCTTGGCCGTGGTGACACTTGCGGCGTGAGCGAAACCCGGGGCGAAGTTCGCCAGGAACTGCCGCACACTCTGTTCAGTGGTGCCATCGGGAAGGCCATCGAGCTCAACAGCGGAGCACTCGGTTGCGACAGCAATGTCATTGATCCGCACGCCGTCATGCACGACGGTCATGCCGCCCTTGTAGTGACAGAGGAGCTGAGACATGATCTCTTGGGATTTTTGAAGAAACAAGAGTTGACGGAAGTGAAATGAAGTTGTAGTGGTTGGTCCAAAGCAGGATGGAGCACAATCCAAGTTGCTTCAGGTTATGATGGCTGATTGTTGGTGGAAGATGTGTGAAACCTCTGCGTTTGGAAACTAGGTGCCAGACCGATCTCTTGAGCTTGGTGAAAAGATTTAGTGCTTGACACTGACTGAAGAAGAAGAAGTGACACTAACTGAAGAAGAAGAAGTGACACTGACTGAAGAAGAAGAAGTGACACTGACTGAAGAAGAAGAAGTGACAGTGACTGAAGAAGAAGAAGAATGATGAAGAATTCTGACTCAAGTCGAGAATGATGCAGAATGCGTCTTGAGTTGGAATTCGAACAGAGAAAAGAAGTTGTGTGATCTCAGCCTCTTGGAATTGGGGGGGAAGCTGGTTTTATAAGGGGAAGAGAGAGGGGCATCTCCGATGCTGATTGTGCGCGTGACCTGGAAGGAGATGCATCAAAGTCTTTTGAAAATCCGACCTCAAGGTAGCCAAGGTTACCCGGATCTATCCAGGCACTCCAGTACCTTCAACCAATTGACAGGTTTCGGGAAGTTCAACAGTCAGTTCATGGTGAAAACGTTGGTTTTTGTGCTAGTCCGGTCTCAGCAATCTTCGAATAATCCCGAGTTTCCAAGTCTAAAGCGAGTTCAACGTGTGTTGAGAAACCGGAGCGGACAGTCGCCAAGTGCCCTGCCTCTCTCAACGGAATGGCACGAAGTGTTTGTGACCACCCCTCCGGCCTACCCGTATAGTACAAGTACAGCATCTTTTTCAGGTTGCTGAGTTTTGCTCATCTAGGGTACGGATCCTCACGAAGTATTATTCCTCAAGTCCACAATGTACAGACTATGGAGAGTTGCCAGGGGCGGACGAGCATGATCGTGACAGTGTGTTGGACATGAAAGCAGACAAGTCAATCTTTGGCGGAAAGAAATATGCGCTCTGCCGCTAGAACATATAAATTGAACATCGTATCTTCTGGAGGAAACGGTCACAAGTAATATGCTCACAATCACTGCCAGGTACTTCCCGACAACCTCTGTGGCAGGTTTCAGGACGACAGAGTTACGCAACATGGCCAAAAGGGTGTAAATAGAGACTGCAACAAGCAAATCCTACCGCGATGTGCGGCCATTAAGGTAGATCAAAGCCCTGGGGCAGGAAGGTCAAGTTATCTCTGACGCGGCCCAACTCTCTGATAAATCTTCGCTTCGTTTTCACATCATTGCCAGGTTAACTCCAACTTTCTCATCTTCATTTCTTCTTACACGACACAACCAACAACTTCACTTCTTGCACGACACAACCAACAACTTCACTGCTTCTTACACGAGCTTTTAACCATGAACTTCTCACACGAGTATTGTAAGCAACCACCCGTTCTCGCGCGTCCGGCTTTGATCAGTTTAACCAACACCCCCCCAGTACAAACACCAGTCAGAATGGTCGTCAATTCAGCCACATACCAGACCATGGGCGCCACCTTCAGCTTCGGCCCCGGTGCTGAGCTCACTCGGCTTGACTTCCAATCGGCCGGAGCTAGCCCTGGCCGTCGCGAATTCGCAGCAAACCAAGCGAAGCTTCGCTGGGAAGACCCGGCGAGGATGGCCATGGTCACACTGGAACCCGTCTTCGGGTCGGGCGTGGACAGGTTCAAGACCACAATCGAGGAGATGGCAAACCACTTTGGGTTTGAATACTTGCGCTCAAAGAAAGTCGGCTCATTATCGCTTCGCTTGGGAGGCATCCCTTCAAAAGCCATGACGAGCAACCTCGTGGCGGAGGCCGCTAGTCAATGCGGAATCCCGACGAACCGGATCGGCCTCCGCTTTGTCGCTGAGACGAGCATCGAGTCTCAGTTTGAGAGCATCAACGGGGCCCTCAGCTCCTTGGGAAGGCCCGACACAAGAGTCTTTGAGCTGTGGAACTCCTCCCCAAAGACCAAGGAGCAAGGATGGGTCGAGGCTCGCGTCACTTTCGAGAACGAGACCCAGGCGAGACAGGCATGCGACTGGCTCAACAGAAAGTGGCAGTTCATCACCGAGGAAGACGTCTGCGACATCACCGTCAGGGCTGAACAGCACTTCTCCTTGAGGTACGAAGTCATCGACGCACCTCCCAAGGACGCCCGTGCCGTAAAGGACATTCAGCGGATCGCGGCATCTCCGGCTCGTGTCTCGGAGATTCCTGGCTTCTGGTTCGCAGTCGAATTCGATAGCCCCGACGCGCGCGCACTGCGTTTCATCAAGCAGCGATTCGACTGGCTTTTCGCACCCGAAATCGCCCAAGAGGAGAAGGTCGTCACCCTTGGCACCGTCACTACCGAGCCACGGGCTGCACAGGAAAGCAACATCTGCCCGGTCTGCACCGGCGAGGCCGAGGACCCCGTCGTCAACGACTGCGGCCACGCCTACTGCCGAGAATGCTTCAAGCTGTTCGCAACCGGCTCGGGTACCTGGGAGGCCAACAGCTCTCTCAGATGCTTCGCTCAGACCAACACGGGAGAGGAGTGCGGGCACGCAATCTCCTTGGGCACGCTGGCAACCCGCAATCTTCTCCAAGACGTCCTCGAAGCTTCGTCAAGGGCCTTTGTCAACAAGAAGGCAGCAACATACAGGCAGTGCGCAACGCCAGGGTGCGCGTACCTCTACCAGCTCACCGAGAAGCACACCCAGAGCGGCTCTCACAGGTGCCGCGGCTGCCTCGTCGTCGTCTGCACCAAGTGCGGCGAGGAACACGACCTCGGCGGCCCGTGCCCGAAGCCCGAAGACGACAAGGAGCTGGCCAAGGCCTTTGAGGCCATTCGAGCCGCGCGCTGCCCGGCCTGCGCGATTCCCATCGAGAAGACGGACGGCTGCAATCACGTCGCCTGCAGATGCGGCTCGCACATCTGCTGGCAATGCAAGGCCTCTTTCGGGACTGTGGGAGCGTGCAACGGTCACATGCTGGATGTGCACAAGACCCTCGGGGGAGATATGGGTATCGGACCGGACGGCGGTCCCGTTCTCGACGAAGCGGACCGGCGGTTGCAGGAGGAAGAATACCGCTTGGCGGAAGCTCGTGCGGATCCGGGCCGGAATGCTTTTATTCCCTTGACGCCTGACGATATTGACGAGGTGCTTGCGGAGTTCGCGCTCGTGGAGGGAGACGGGCGTCAGGAGGAAGCACGTGGCAACAACCGCGGCCTTGCACTTGACATCGCGATCAGAGGCTTGGACGCCGCTCTCAGTGACGCGGATGTCCCCATGAGGTCACGGAACATAGAGGCAATGATGCGCAACTTGGAGGAGGCATGATGCGCGTAGCACGGGTCAAAACGGGTATAGAGTTGCAAGGATGTAGAGCTTTACGTCTGAAAGGCGCGTCCTGCAGTTTTATCAAAAGGAATACACAAGGCATTGCGGAGGAAATTGTACAACCCAGCTCTCCATCTTTCGCTTCATGTCAAGTGCGTATGGTGCCTGTCCGTGTTGTTCACGATGTTGGACAGACGCCGCGGCCTGCCCTACAGTCCCAGAACAGGTCGCTCTCGACACCCTGCTTGATCCAGTAGTAACTCTACTCGGTGGGATAACGCAACCTGTGGCGCCTCTGGGCAAGAGGGCGAAAGTGAGGCAATACGCGTCGTATTGGTGATGTGACTGAAGAAGGGAAGATCCCTACGCCCCTATGGTGGGCGAGAGGGCTAACCTAACTAACGGCTGGGGGCCAAGGCTGGCACGTGACGGTGGTGGGTCACGTGACCCACCCCCAACACAACCACAATCCCTTGCCGTCTCCCCATTCATCCCCTCGCGGCTCCTCTTTCAGTTTGAGACCGCCAAGGTCGCGGAAAACATTGGATGGCAGCTACACCACAACATGGGTTTCCTGCTCGGTCATCCGGTGCCCCAAGGTGGCCGCCAGTGGCCGTAACAGCAAGCGGTCGATATCGAGCAGGCGAGCAGCCGGACGTACGTCCCAGTCATTGTGGAGGTAGTCCGAAAATGATATGATGAGCGAGTGTATGTTTGGGAACGCAGTTGTCAATGCGGCCAAGTTTGGTAGTTGTCGCATCTTGTCCATGTCGCTTTTGCGCGTAAATCGTGGCTGGGACGCGTCGCCAAAGAGCAGCACCTCCAACCGCAGCTCGAGGGACTTGATCATGGCCAGATGCTGCTGAAGGAGTATGTACCCGTAGTCTGCAGACCGCAAAAGGCTGTCCAACAAGTCACGGCTCTCTACAACAAAGGTGTTGGTGGAGTATAGCACCTCGATGCCTTGGACGTAGGCTTGTCTAGACGCGCGCAGCCACCCCAAAGCGCCGATCGTGCAGCCGCAAATGCCTGTGCCTGGCGGCCAGAATTGGCACATCATAGCCCCGCCACACAGACATTTGTCGTGATGCGGCCATATATATGGAGAAACGCCGCGGGCCACAATGCGGCGTTGCATGACTGATCCGCGAGGGAGCAGACGATGACAAACGCAGCCATACCACCGCCACTCCCACTGCGACTCACTCTCGGCCTTGGAAAATGTGTTGGTGACTGAAGTTCTCTCTCTGGATACAGCATATCCAACTGGGCTATTCGAGGGCGTCGACGAGGTTGTCGTCTGTACTTGTGGGTGTGATGGGCCGGGACCGCTGAGCAGGGAGACGAGGGAGAGGTGGCGACAGCTCGCATTCGTGTGTTCCAGTCGTTTCCTGACCACTGCGGTGTCGTCTGCGGCCGAGTTAAGCCTTTCAAGCAAGCGCCGCATCCTCAAGCTCGTTTACGAATCTAGACTGTTGTCCTTTGCAACAACGAAGGTGGTGAGTCCGGAGAGGAGCGGTATGGCTGACATAAGAACACCCATCGTCACGTGCCAGAGTACGCAGGAAGAAGCAAGTCGACCAGTTGCCCGCTGCCATTTTACAGATTCATACCTGGCGATATGAGAGACATGATCGTTTGATAGGCAAGATGGAACAGTGAGACGATTTGAACCCCATTGTGAGGTCACAAGGACCTGCGAATGTGGGAATTTCATGGCGAAATGACCATTTTGCAACAAGACTATCCTCGCAGCTTGCACTTCTGATGCGGTGTATATCTGCCGAGCAGAGCTAAGCCGGACTCACGGAAGCGGACGAGTTGGGTGTCATTGTTCATTTATCCACCCCCGGACTCGAGGAGTCAGGAGATACGGCTGGGAGCCTTGGCGAGCTCCGAGTTGGATGGCACGCAAGGGTCGTGATGCTACGTTTCGGAGGCACGACTCCGGACCGGGCGCGAGATTGACAGCGGAGATTCGTGGAATGTGTCCCAATTTTTCCCAGTGTTTCGGCCTTTTTGGTGTCTGTGCTGTCATTTTATAGTGAAGTTTTGGTGACATCGTGAAAGGCTACGACCATCGACGGCGTGGTTAGGGCGGCCTCTGGCAGCAGCAACATCGTGGACGGGTGGACGACTACCTATATAAAGCAGACCACAAAGCTGGATGTCGACGGTTGAAGTTGCCCATCGTAGATCAAACAGCCCGCAGCACTCCAAACGATCATTCACTGCATCCTACCATGAAGTTCTCGTCAAGCCTCCTTGCTGCACTGGCAGCAGTGTCAGCCGAAGCCCACTGTAAGCAACCCCCTTCCCAGCTCTCGACATGAAGAATCTGACTTGTGCAACAACCACAGACACCTTCGGCCGCCTCGTGTACGGCGGCACGACCTACCCCGAGTGGCAGCACGTGCGCAAGACGCTCAACTTCTACTCCAACGGCCCGGCAGACGGCGTCTCGTCGACGCAGATCCGGTGCTACGAGGCCGACGCCAAGGACAGGGGCGCCGTGGCGACGCTGCCGGTGACGGCGGGCCAGACCATCGGCTTCGCGTCCAACAGCGTCGTGGGACACCCCGGCCCCGCGAGCTTCTACATGGCCAAGGTGCCGGCGGGCCAGACGGCGGCGACGTGGGACGGCAGCGGGGCCGGCTGGTTCAAGATTTACCACGAGCGGCCGACCGTCACGAGCAGCGGGTTGGAGTGGGCGTCGTTCAGTGAGTTGCTGTCTCCGTCTGTCACTGAAAATTTCTGGTTTTTTTTTTTTTTTTTTCGAGAGAGAGAGAGAATTTTCTGCGACTTGTGCTCCAGAAATTGTCGTGAAATTTTGGAGATAATTGTGGGCTGTAGAACTTGCGTTGTCAGAGGTGGAGAGAAAGGAGGAGACGAGAGACGAAGAACAAGGCTTCCGGTTTCGAAAGAAGAGGGCTCTCTGCATATATAGTGGAGAAAAGTCGAGTCGTGAATCTGCAGGACTGAGTCGGTTTCCGTGGCTGACGACGATGGCGTCACAGATAGTGTGGTTCTCTCGACCAAGATCCCGACCTGCCTCGCGCCCGGCGAGTATCTCCTCCGCGTCGAGCACCTGGCGCTCCACGGGGCCGCGACCGAGGGCGGAGCGCAGTTCTACGTCGCCTGCGCGCAGATTTCGCTCTCGGGAGGCGGCGGCAGCAAGAGCCCGGCTGGAGTATCGTTCCCGGGGGCGTACAAGTCGACGGACCCGGGGATCCTGTTCCAGCCGTACTGGCCCACCCCGACGAGCTACACGAACCCGGGCCCGGCGCCCATCACTTGCTAAGATTCTATACATGCTGTATTGTACGGATACGGGGTTCAGCGATGAAGAAGAACGGGCCGGCTCCACATGCCGTGTCATCCAAGGCTTCACTCGCTTGGGTGGGTGACAGGGATACGGTGGTCAGTCTTGTCAGTCAAGTGTAACTAAGCTACTGTATTGTATCTAACTTGGCCAGCCGTTCATCCCGCTGATCCTGCTGTCATGCTGGTTGGTGAACCCTTGTCTGTCTTGAACCGAAGTGGCGGCGAGAAGTTACCATGTATACGTGTATGGCGTTCCAGGCGAGACGGACCTTCTTCTCCTTCTCAGGTCATGTGTCTCGTCAAATCGGTCATCTAGGCTGGATGGACTTCCTTGGTCGGAGGGGGTCCGCGCGGCCCGCTGGCTAGCAAGATGGAAAGGTGGAAGGGATATCTGATTTACGCCACGGGGCAAACGAAGAGAGATGGGCGTCATGTCAGCTTTTGCGGGGAAATGTACGTCATCAGCCTATGGGGATACTGTACAGGTGTAGGGATAGGCCATCAGGGATGCCAATTTTGCCCTCGGGCTTTGATCGTTCGTGGCTTCATGGACGGTCGATCGTGGTGTGTTCCTCACTTGAGTAGCTGTCCTTTTTGCCCTTTTCTTTCCCCTCCGCTCATTGACCTCCGGTTCCTGGGTGGCGGTTATTTTTAGTGCCATCATGTTGAATAATGTTTGGGGCTCGGATGGTTTGCTCGTGTGCCTTTATCTGACCCCGGACTCCCCCCATCCCAACGCGCGAGCGAGACAGACACCCTCACCGCATCGTGAACACCCAATCTCTACTGCAGATAACCCTTTCAGCCCAAGCAACTTCCCATAGCCCCATCCAAAAGCATTGCATTTCACCCTCATAATCCTTAGTTGTAATAAGAGAATGGCGACCGTCACGTTACACGAAGAAGAAGAAGAAGCGCCATGCTTCTCTCACGAGACTTTCCTCGTAGCCACGCCCGCCAGCGACGCCACCACAAGCAAAAGCCCCATCCGGAAGAGCCGGAGCCCGCGAAGACCGTGGAATGGTGACGGCAAGGGGATCCAGGTCGACATTGGTGCCCGGCTGCGCGAGTACGTCGACTGCCTCAACCACTGCAAATTCGACGTGATCGGGAACCACCTGGCGGACACAATCTCACGAAACGGCCAGCCCCAGACGAAGGAGGAGCACGTTGCCCGCCTGCGGCACCGCACCCAGGGCCTGGCGGGTTTCGAGGTCAAAATCGACACCATGCTCGTCGACAAAAAGGCCCGGGCCGTCGCGGCGCGCTACGTCAACCGGATGACGGCATCGCAGCCCGAAGCCGACGGCGACGTCCCCGCCGGCGAAACGACGACGACCGAGTTCGACGAGCAGTGCTACGTGTGGTTCGACGAGCGGGGCAAGATGGCGCGCATCGTCACGCTGCAGGACAACGAGGGCATCCGCGCGCGGAACCCGACGGCGGCCATGACGCCCAGGTTCCTCACGCGCAGCATGCCGCAGGAGCCCGTCGACCTGGGCTCCGTCCTCGGCGCCTACGTCGCCAGCATCAACCAGCACAGGATGCGCGCCGAGTTCCCGCGCCTCTGCAGGCACGAGGTGCGCCACAACAACAGGGCCCTGTCGGTGGAGGACTACGCGCGCAGCATCGAGTACAGCCACGAGGCCATTGCGGGATTGCGGTTCGGCATACGCGAGCTGCTGGTCGACGAGGAGACGCAGCAGGTCGCGGCGAGGTTGGAGATTACGGGGACGCCGGTCATGGAGTTTGCGGGCGTGCGGCCGAACGGCAGGGAGGTCAGGTTCCACGAGCACTGCATGTACCGCTTCGACAGGGGCAAGATTGCCGTCGTGTGGGCGACGATGGAGCTGGACTCGTACAGGCGGCAGATGGAGGTCGAGGTTGACAGGAGGACGTCGTCGACGTTGGGCATCAACTGAGACGTGTTGACCTGGGGTGGTATTGGATGTTGACGACGCAATGACGACAGTTGAAAGGCTGTGATGGTAGTAGGGGTTTGTGTTTGTGATGGCAGTTATTACCCGTGTACAATTATCTAAAGTTATTCTCCTCGACACATCGCCGCCTTTAGATTGAGTGAGGCATTCTCACACACTCCTCGACTGATATCATTGCCCATTTCAAGCTACGTTAACTGATTGACATCCAGTTTCCAACCATCTCCTCATCTTGCTTCAAGTGACGTAACGGAAACGGGCTCGGTTCGCTTCACCGTCTTCCTCAGAGACACCCACGACCTGAGCCTGCGACTCGCCCTTCATGACCTCGGCCACGTCGACCCCCGACTCCAGCTTCTTGTTCGCGCGCTGGAGCACAACCCGCATGACAAACGCCAGGACGATGGTACCAAACGCAAAGGCCGAGTTGACCGACATGGCCAGCACGCAGCGCGGCTTGTCGGAATCGGGATACAAGTACGACGTCCAGACCTAGGGCCCCCATCATCATCAGCATCAAACCTCTCAAACGCCAACTTGCTGCCCAAACCCACCTGTGAAATGTTTCCAAAAGCGTTGACAAACGCAACAGCCGCCGCGCGCTTGTTCTGTTGGCAGCAGCTCGTCAGCTCGTGTGTTCAGCATCTTGAAAGGAGGTCAGGAGGGAGGTTGTCACGGGGTGGTTGAGACTGTGAAGTGGCAACGGCTTACACGGTCCAGATAGTTGAGAATAAAGATCAGCCAGACGCAGGCCAGCAACCTCATGTATAGCTTCTTCTTGAGCTGTTTCTCAGCTTCTTCAAACTCTTCCTTGGACATGAGCTGTGCCGGAGCCAGGCGGTTGTGGCCGAGAGCCTCTTTCGTCTCGACCATGTCGACGGTCCCGTCTTCATGGGCTTTGGCCACTTTCTCGGGCTCCATGGTGAAGACTTGGTAATGAAGGAGAGAGAAAAAACGACGACGAGTTGAGATGTCGAGTCAGTTGCGATTCAGCAACATTGTTATGGCCAACTCTTATACGCATCGTGGCTTGGGTAGCTTGCTGAATACACCCCCCTCCATGACTCCCCGCATTCACAACGGACGACCCAATACCCCAGATGAATACTACCCCACGGTCACGAACGTTTCTCCTCACCAATTCCAGGAACGCTTTATCAATACCTCCTCCGTGTGGGTCTCGGTTTGATGCCGGGCGAGCGCTGGGTAGAGGTCCACTCGAAAGCCGAGGGCAGCATCCTGGCTTGACATGACATGTCATCGGCGTAAAGCCGAGACAGGGAAACTACGCGGGGACCAGACGGATGAGACGGATGACAGGTTCGAAATTCGTCAATATAGCACATACAATCCTACAAGTTGGCGGTCACGCCAGGAGAACAGGTCGGATCTCACTGTCAGTGGCGTGCCGTTCATCAGAGTAATGCTTGGCAGGGAGCAGCAGATTTGTTCAGAATTGGGCTACTTCTGCAGGACTGGTGCTGCCTGTGTACATGTATTGGATTTCGTGAGCTTGGAATCAGTATGTTTCGAATCGGAGAAATCCCAGGACGATATGGCCACTACTTGGTCGAGACCGATGATCCCCTTGACACGAGTCACAGCGAACAGCATGTGAGTTTTTCCATTTCAAATTCCCAAGTGTGACGTCCTCGGCATCTTTGACTCTTCAGAGTTTGACGTGCACTGTGATGTTGAAGGACTAGTAGATTTATGCTTCCAAAAACAGTGTTTGGGAGACTCAACTTGATAGCATAGCACTTCGATCGAAGCCATAGGTGGGTTGCACTTGTGTCGAAAGACTTATGTTCTATTCCAAACTTCAACGGAGCCGACATCAGTCGCTGACTGCAACTGCGACTTCAAAACAACAGTCACTAAAGACCAGACCCTTGTGAGGTCATCACATACGCACTTCTGCCGACAGCATCAAAACAATATGGAATGTCATAGAATGTGACTTGGGCTGACATTGTTGGATCAAGCTTTGTGATCGTAATGTTACCCATCCCTCTAACAGCTCAATCCCCTTGCTCACGCCTCCCAAGCGATCTCGACATGTCGCAAACGAACCAAGGTCTACCAAAACCAAACAACATGCCCGCAGTCCAATCGAAACAGCCCCAGAACCAACAACATCACATTCTACCCATCGTCTAGTAAACCGTCGTGGTTAACCAGAACGCGCCCTCCGACTTGGGGAACGACCCTTTGCCGTTCCTGTGGTCCTTGTCGGTTCTCGCCTGCCAGATCAGCCTGCCGCGGTTGGGCTCCGCGTCGTCGGTGATCCTCCACTCGATTTCCAGGTTGCCGTCGTTGTGCCACTCGAGCTCGACGTGCGTGAGGTCCAGCGAGGTGACTGTGAGCTTGGCCTTGCCGTTGTCGGCGGTGACCTCGAGGGGCTTGGACGTCCCCGGCCAGGAGTAGACGCTGCTGCCGGCCAACGCGCGCGGGCTGATCTCGGCGGCGGGCATGGCGGAGGCGAGGCCGAGGAGTCCGAAGAGGGCGTAGGCGCGCATGGTTGCTGTGTTTATTGAAAGAGTGTGGTTTGATGAACGAGTGTTGGCTTCGTGTGAAAAATGAGAGAGTGTGTGTGAGCGTGGTTTGTGCGGGATGCTGGTGACTGGCTTCTAGACCATGGTTGTCGGGACAGACTGGCGGGCTTTATACTTGTATGGGTACGTGTATTTTCGACTCGAAAGGGAACTACTCGCCTACAGCAACCGACGAACTGTAAATCTCACCATCATGCCGCCAAAAGTCAAATAGATAAAAGTCAACTATTGTCACAATAACATCATTAATGTCAAGTTTCATTGTGGTGGAACCACAATCGCGTTGGCCGGTAGTTCTCGGGCTTCGGCAAGAGATCAACTCCGGCGCAGTCTGCTTCGTCTGGCAGAGACTATCTATAGTATGCTTTTGCCTTTTATTTGTGGTTGACTCGCGCTCCCGCCTGCGCCGCACGCAGTCTCAGCTCAGCCACGAGAATCGAATCGTCTCGCTGACGACATAGGCAGAGACACAGCCGCGTGCCAAGATGCGTTTGGTCTAAAAAAAAGGGTATAGCAACAAGCAGATCTCAATATAAGGTGAAGTTTCATTACCAACAGTGTTTGGAGGCAGAAGCATGACGCGGGTGGCATTTCGGCATTTGCTACTTGCAGGTTATCCGGCGGGATGGTTCGGATGTCCACTTACGTGTAATCAACTGCCTTTACGGATACATACCCGACATATTTAGACAAGACTCCGTCATGAAGCAGTGACGGTACCACCTGTGTCGCAACTGGAGTAACGCGTATTGCTGTCCAACATGAACATAGGCGAAAATACATGTATGAGGTCAACTGTGAATTGCAAAAAAAAATCTATTTTGGACCGTACAGTTAGTTACACTTACCAAGATGCTTCTAGATGCTGAAGGTGAGCTGGCTCAGCACCGAGCATCCCCCCGTTCATCACCAATCAACGCCAAGCTTGCTAGCTACAGCGCAGTAGCAGCTGCAGCAGAGACCAGGAGTTCCTCAACACAATGATCAACCAGAGCGCAAGTCATCAATCAAAAGGTGACGTCATACCAGGAATACTCACATCCCTTGCGCTAGCGGCGGGAAGGTCACTCGACACCAGACAACCAGGGCATTGGTACAAGACACGCGCGTGATACGGTCAGACGGGGCGACTTACCGAGAAACACACCCATCACGACCTTGAGATCACGTTGCGGACACATACCAAACGGATCTGGAAAACGTTTACGCATCGACGGCATCGAGACGCGCACGCGGGTAGACGCGACCCGCGCCTGTGGCATGTTACACTGCGGCCGATGGCTACGAGAAACAAGTCCGGGGTACAACCCGGTCATGTTAGCATATAAACAAACCAAGTGATCGTTCATAGTAGACAAGGAGAAAGTCATGAAACGGAAACGGTAGTTAGGACTCATGATACAGAGATATTTACAGTTGATGGACATATAAACAGCGCCGTCAGCCTTCCACGGCTGCTCTGCGTGCTAGTCCAGTCCCCTCCAGCGCGTCCTGGCCGCTTTCGCACCGCGCAGCGCGTCGGGTTGCGATTTTTGTATGCGGCTGGACGCCTCTTCGGGACTTCTCCTGCTGCTCATCATAAAACTGCTACTGCTACTTGTCTTGGCCGGGCTGGCATCGCGACGGCGGGGTATCTTGGGTGAGGAAGACGTGCGAAAAGAAGACGGGGGTATCGAGCGAAGCGAAGTATAAGTTTTGCTATCCAGGTAAGAAGACGCCGTTGCTGTGATTGATGTTGACTCCGGTTTCGGCGTGGGAGTCTCAGAGGATTCCATCACGTCGTCGTCGAAAAAGTCGAAAGGCAATTGTGTGGTGGGAAAGTCGTCCTCATCATCTATTGCACTTTCCGTGTAATCGGGATGCTGTTCCTCCTCCACAGTGGACTCGCGCGTAGAGCGATCTTCCAGATCGGAAATCGACGTCGCAAGGGAGTCGGGGTCTTCGGACTGGGAAGTTTCTTCTTCGTCGTCGTCGAGACACTGAAGCCGTCTCCCTGCGAATCTGCCGGATTCGGATCCAGAAAAAGACAGGGTGCGCGCGGGTGTGAGGTTGTGGAAGTTGTAGTCGTCGTTGTCGGTATCGATGGGGGACGACGCCGACGTCTCGGACTGCGCGGACATGGAGCGGGGGGAGGGGGGCAACTCCGTTGTGAGGGCGGAAGAAGTGATGGAGGTGGAGATGTGCAGAGGCTCATGTGTCATAGCAGGCTTATCGTCGTCATGGTCGTGAAACAAGAACGGACCATCGACGTCGTCGAGGCTGCTCAGGTTTGTGCTTGCGGTACGGGTACTCGCACTGTCGCTAAAGGAGGAGGCCGTCGACGAGGCCGTGTAGTAGGCACTTTGGCGACTACAGTAGTCGGAGGGAAGATAACTCGAAAAGAGTCGAACGAGCGAGTCCAAGGAGCGCGTCCGAAACAGCTGCAGGGCGTGAGGCCACTGAGCAGTGCCGACGAGCTTGGGGTTGGCGATGATCTCGACAGCAGCGAGATCAAGCGACGCGTTGAGTTCATTCAAGCGCTGCTCCTTGCGGTCGGCCATCAGACGGTGGAACTCATCGGCGGTATCGGCGATGCGGGAGAGCTCGCAGACATCGTGCTGAAACGCGTCGGGGTCCTGAATACTGGAGGATATCGTGTTGTATTGGTCTTGCAGTTTGGTAGAGAGATCATCTCTCTTCATCCCAAACTTCCAGAAAGGCCAGGCCAGACACGGGTCGTCCATATTATGGAGGAGAAATGGTGGATTAAAAAAGAGGCGAGGTCGGAGAAGTGCCAGTCGAAGAGGCGGTCGGATCGGGAGGGTTCAGGTAGGATGCGAGGGACGGTCGAAGAGAGGTTTTGGGTGAGGCCTGCGGCTTCGGTTTCTTGGGCTTGCAACACTGTGTTTTGGTGGTGAACTCATGAGAGGCATGTCCATCTAGATCAAAGTCGGGGTATCCATTTCGGCGGTATTGA
Organism: Colletotrichum trifolii; assembly: GCA_004367215.1. Taxonomy (NCBI): domain Eukaryota; kingdom Fungi; phylum Ascomycota; class Sordariomycetes; order Glomerellales; family Glomerellaceae; genus Colletotrichum; species Colletotrichum trifolii. Next base: position 137,561 of record RYZW01000067.1, on the reverse strand, counting down.
GGGTGAGTATTCTCGGTCGAAAGAAGAGCGTCAGGGCAAAGTGCTGTGTTTTGCTGGGCTCGACGGTGATGACAATGGAGAGTTTCAGGGCGTGGGGACATCGACGAGAGCGGGAGCGAGGTGGTCTGGGGGGTGCCGGAAAGCAATGTGGTGAGAGAACAGAGTCGTAGGGCCCCCAAGGTTGGGATCGGTCACGTGAAGCCGGAGAGAATGGGCAGAAATGACGAGCGAAAGAAGGAAGGAGCAGGGAAGGGACAGGGAAGGGGCCACCGATATCAGCGCTAGCGTCTTCTGTTGCAGCTTTAGCGTCGGGGGCTCCCTGTCGCTAGCCGACGAAATCGGAACACGAGGCATGGATGGCTAGACTCCGCCTCTTTAGCGAGCCAATGAACGGTGGAATATGGATGCAGGATGCCATGGCGTTCCAGAGTGCATCCAATGAGGACCCGCGCTAGGGGTGCAAGTGCAAAAAGCTGATCCATCCACGCAAGCCACGGGACGACTTGGCCCCTTCCTTGTCCTGCCCGCCCTGCCTGCACCTTGACTTTTTCCACCTCGAGTATTGGTGGGTTTGTTTGTCATCGGGCTGAATGGATCTGAATGGGTAGGAGATGTCTGCTGGGCAACGAGTGTACTCGCAGTATGTGCTGGTATGGTCCATCCAGTCCCACGCAGCCTGATTTGCTTGAACATTCCCACTGCAAGAGAAGCAGAGGTGAGGCGACGGGGACAGGATGAAAAGGAAGGAGCAAACGTCGAAAACACGGAAGGGGCGAGAGAAGAATGAGCCCAACCCACCACACCTCGTGCTGAGTCATCAAGTCTCGCTTCGTCAACCAATCGACCACAACTGACCTCATCCACCTGTGGCGTGGTCCTATTCTCCCCTTCCTGTCGATGCTCGACTCAATCGAAGCCATCGCAGACCACTCGCTTCTTGCGCTGTCTTGTCCATCTCCAAGCTGCTGCTTCGTGCGCGTTCGAGAGTGAATCCTGGAATTGTTTCCTCGAAAACGTCGCCTCGTCCCTGCCGACGGCCCGCTGTCTCTGTGTGTCGTCTTCAATCCTCTTGTCGGAATCGACGCGTGCAGCCGGACGAGACACCCTCGTCAAGTGACTACCGCTCACTCAGTGGATGCCGTCAGACTCGGGCCAACAGGCGAGAGACTGGCGGGCACTGTAGACCTGCAGACCTTTGTCCCTCACCGTCGAGTGCCAACAGGTGGCCTCGATGACCAGTCAGTCTCGATCTTGGTTGGAGACCTCTCACCGTCTGCTCTGCTCTACACTACATACCTCACTCACTACGCCCTATGTCGTACACCGCCCTAGGTACCTACCGCCCGTTAGACTGTGGCTGGGCCGTTGTCAGCCATGCTGATGGACGATGGCTGATGGCTGATGATAACTAGTAATACCCTTCATCCACTTTCTGCCTCGTCCAGGTCACTCCCCGCTAAAGATGTGCGCCAGGATACTTTCCATCGACGTCGACCGGGGCTGATGAGCGTCGGGAAATGTCGAATGAGAACGACTCTCTAAGCGCTATTCCTCTCTTGTTCTGCTGCAGGCCCTCAGCCCAGTCGGTCTCTCTCCCAGTTGCAACGGGATTCTCGCTTCCCCTCTTTCTCCCCAGAGCCCCAAGCCTAGGCACCCGTGTCCTTCCACAGGGTTCGATGACTCTTTTTCCCTCTCTCGAGAAGGCGTTGGACTTGTATTCTACGCTCCATCATCTCCCTTGGATCGAGCCAAAGAGCGCTGGAAACTGCTGTCGAGCTGCCGGAAATCACCAAGCATATCTTGGTCCCTATTTTCTTCGAGTTGTGTCGGACACCACTCAACTGCTGTGCTGTCCGACTGACTACCCGCAACTCGCTACAGTCTCACCGTGTCTGTCTGTGGTGCTCTTGCTGGTCAGGACCCTCCGTCAGTCACTCTCTGCTGGCTGCTCGCCGATAAACTACTTGAGGCTGAGACTCCATCAGCAGGCCTCCATAAGGTCCCAAGGTCTCTCCCCGTTCCCCGTCTCTTCCGTCTCAGTCTCCAATCCTCCGTCAGTCACCGATTGTCGCTGATTTCGGTTGACTTTACGCTCATCTGTCCATCTGTTCATCTGACGTCTTGTTCGCCCCGGCTGCCCTCGTTTTGGTCAGGGAGAGGGAGAGGGGAGCCTCATTAATTCAGACCTGTTCCTGCATCGACATCTTATTCTTAATCTTGTCCTCTTCCTCTTTCCCCTTTTCTCGTGTCCCGCTGGCAACCCGCTTTGAGTCTGACGTCTGAGGCCCAGCGCACAACTCTCTCACCACGTTTTACCCTGTTCACCCACTGGCAAATTCAATTCAGTCTTCCTCCACCTGGCCGCTATCCTAGAACAGACCACATCTTACTCGACTTGACCCTGTTCCACCTCGACTCGGTCTGCGCCCGCCTCTGCACGATACCTCGCACTGCCGTCTCTTGTCAGCGTGAACGAGCTCACAGGTCTCTTGTATCCATCTCCCCGCAACGCCAAAGTGCCGCATGGACCACACCACTGGCTAGGCAGCATCGTCGTCCAACCTTCCCTTACGTATGGGCGATCGTCGTGGCCCAGGCTCCCAGGAGCCCTCGGAGGAAAAGACGGAACCCTTTTCGCAGTCCGAGATCGATGCTCGCCTGAGGAGCATCCGCGTAGAGGAGCCATTCGATCTCCCCCCGGCCGACGCCGTCCCGCTCGACCTGCTCCGCGTCGAGGACCATCACCACAAGCAGGGTATTCGCATCCTCGTCAGGCCACTGACCCGGAGCCGCTCCGTGAGCCCGGGCAACTTCCACAACTGCCAATGGCTCGCTCTCCGCGCCGAGGTAGCCTCTGAACAGGAACCGCAGCACAAGGTCTTGGCCGTCACGCAGACTTCTCGTGATATCAAGTTCTCTGTGCGCATCCCGCCGGAGCACCTGGACGACGACGCACCACGCCCGCCATTGTGGTGCGAGCTGTACTACGACCCTGCCAGCGACAACCAGATTCTTCTGAACAGATCCGAGATTCCCATCACCTTGACCCGCATTTCTGACAGCCCATCCAGCCCGAGCTGCACCGTCAACCCGGGCACTCCCAAGGCGCTCTCGCCGGGAACGTGGAGAATAGACGTTCGAAACGCCGCCGTGCTGGACTTTAGGGTTCTCGAAAAGCGACCTGCCTTCTACAAGCAAGACTCGGGCCTCTCAGACACCTCAGGCACAGGCTCCGATGCCCTCAACGCTTCGGGCAAACGCTCTTTCGCCGACGAATTTGATGCCAGGACCGACAAGAAGCCACGCACTGCAGAGGAACCCCTGCTGATCAAGCAGGAGCAGGAGGACGGCGTCATCATGTTCCTGCGACCTGCCACGAAGCCGCTCGTCTTCCCTCTCCCGTCCGCAGAAGCACCAGGCCGGGAAGTGGTTCCTACCAATGGCCACGCCTTGCTTGACATGCAGTCACAGGACACCGTCGTTATCCCGGGAGAATGCGAGATTGACGAGTACACCATCACCAAGCGCGACCAGATTGCCTCCACAGCACTGTCGTCCGTCTTCACCGCGAAACACTCCAACGTGCCAGACGGCATCGTCACCGTCAAGGTGCTCAAGACGCGCTCCGCCAACGCCTCCAAGACGCAGCACGACAACAACGAGCGCAACGTCATCCGGCAGGCCGACATGTGGCTGCGGGAGTACCAGTCGCAGGACGACCTGCGCCACGAGTCCATCGTCAAGCTCTACGGCGGCGACGCCCGCTACCTCAGCCTCTACATGGAGCACGTCGACGCCAAGGACCTCTCGGCCAAGGGCGTCTGGCGCAACCACATGGACCAGACCTTCACGGGCGACAGGACGGACGCCTTCACCATCCTGCGCGACATCAGCGGCGCGCTGCACTACCTGCACAGCAAGAACCTCGTGCACAACGACATCAAGCCCGCCAACATCCTCTACTCGCCCGCCCGCGGCGCCGTGCTGTGCGACTTTGGCCTGTCCACGCACACCAGCGGACCCGTGACGACGGGGGGCACGCCGTATTACATCCCGCCCGAGTTCATCGGCAAGAAGCTCCGCGGCCCGCCGTCGGACGTCTGGGCGCTCGGCGTCACAATGCTCTACGTCCTCGGCAAGATCCCGTTCCCGGACGCCCGGTCGCGCAAGGCTACGGGCCGGCCGCTGTACTGGATGATTGCGGACGTCAACCGCGCCACGCCGGCTATGAGCAGCAACCAGCGCGGGCCGTGCGGGGCCGTGGATATGATGTACATCTGGCTCAGCGAGGTTGCGCAGGCGAGGGAGAAGTTGTACCCGCGCGACAAGCTCGAGAGGCTCGTGTCGGACATGCTGATCCCGGTGCCGAGCCAGAGGATCACCATGGCGCGGGTCATGAGGGAGATGTTTCATCTGGAACAAATTGCTGCTGCGAAGCGATGAAATTGCGTTGGATTTAATATGGATGTGTTTCTTTTATATGATTTGTTTGTCTGAAGAGGAGGACGCATGCGTTGGATGATATTACCAAGAGATACCACTGATGTTGGCACGTTTTGTATGGCGGTTGAGTAAGTTTTGTTTTTGCTTTTCTGCTTTCTGTCTCGGTCAAGACACCCTGTTGACGAGACCTCAGACTGCGCTTTTTCGATTTGCATTGTCACCTCTCATACATGGCCATGATATACATATATAGCATCTGCATCGTTAACGTTGATTTTCACCCACGGGCGGGATGGAAGTGGTATCAAAACATTTCATGTACATTAGAAACCCAGCATGGCACACAGAAATGCATCATTCCGCATCTTTGCCATTGTGACTGACAGCCTTGTCCAAATTCTCCAAACATGTCGAGTCCCCTGCATGAGGATGGAGATTACAAGGTCAGTCCGAAAACAAAGGCCATGCTGAGCCCGACGACGGACGTCATCGCGACGAGAGACGAAGCGCGGCCCGATGCGGCGCTGCTGCCGTTGCCCGAGGTCGAGTTGCTCGCGTTCCCGCTGCCGCTGCCGCTGCCGCCATCTTCGACGGTTCCGTTGGCGCTCTGCTCCTTGATGGGGTACACCTCGACGCCTTCGGTTTTGCAGCGGTCCGCGGGGAGGGTGGTGGCGTTTGCCGTGAAGCGGATGTCGGCGCACTGTTGTGTGTTTTTTTACGACGTCAGCCATCTTGCCTCGCTCTCAATCCATCAGTGAGTAATTTCGGGACCTACGTTGTACAGGCCCGCGCCGGAGTCGCCCACGGTGACGACCTGGATGCTGCCCTTCTGGCCCTCGCGCGCGGGGGTCGTGAGGTTGAGCTTCTCGACGCAGAGGGTGCCGGCGCCGGTGGCGTTCCAGAACTGTGGGGTGAGGGTGATGTTGTGCGTGGTGACGTTGCCGCCGGACTCGATGCCGAGGTTGATGAAGATGTAGGTCCAGTCGTGGTGCAGGTCGAGGGTGAGGGAGCCGCCGTCGAGGGGCCAGTCGGTGGTGTTGCCTGTGCCGTAGGGGACGCCGGCGCCTGGGGACGGGTTGTTAGCATGTGGAGGAGAGGTGTTGTGGAGAGGAGAGGCGAGATGGAGGGTGAAGGTGACGTACAGGGGTATTGCCATTGAGAGTAGCCCGTCTCGTTGGTGTTGGTGAGGGTGTCGGCGCGCCAGGAGGGGTACTCGAGGCCGTAGTGGGCGGAGGCGAGGGTCGCGCCGAGGGCGAGGACGAGGCTGGTGGCTGCCATGTTGTGTGGAGGTTTGAGGCTGCGGGTTGCGGTAAGGCAAGTCAAGGTTGTGGAGATGTTCGAAACTGCATGTCATGGGCAGACGACGAGAGGCAGAGAGGTTATATACGCCTTTCGACGTCCATCTTACATGCGTATCTTACGTGCGGTGGTCCCGCAAGCTGGAGCTTGCAGATGCGGGCCAAGCTAGACTAGCTTATCCTTTCCTTTGGGGAAAACGATGGCAGGGATGGCAGAGGAAACCAAGATGGCTTAGTTGGATGTCGAGTTGAGAAAGAATCATCCTGGGAACGCCACATTGCGAGCGTCGTACCGCGTCAAGCTGGGGGAGAAGAGTGCGGCCTATGGAACAAGATCGGTTGTCTGGTGGGTATGCGGCATGAACACGTTCCCCGGCTGCAGTCCAGACGAACATCGTTGCCACGGCTCCATCACGTAGGGCACAAAGAAGAACCAGCCTACGGTCAGAAGATGGGACAAACATGTGACCTGGATCAGGAAGGTAGAAAGACCGGCCCAGAGACCAATGGACGGCGCCAATTGAGCAAGTTTTTCTCCCACTCGATGGGCTGAAGGTTAGCGAGAGAGACAGTTGTCTAAGCTTAATTGACAAAGACCTGGGCAAGGCATGGGCTGACCCTGCTGCGTGAGATGACTGACATATGGACATGGATACTCGTGGTTTGAAGTTTTGGAGTTTACCATAGTAGTTGATGGGCAGTTCGCGACGATTGGGGGCGACGAATGGGAAGATGGGCGGGGCGGGGGAGGCGGCGGCGCTAGCGCGGGGCGTTGGATGCAAGTATCTTGCTCAAACTCCCGCACCAGGCGTTCCCGAATTGGGGGTGCCTTGTGAGCGCGTAGATTGGATGGGGGCATAGATGGCTGGAATGGGAGGTGTTTGTTGTCTAGCGGACGATGTTTGGGCTGGTGACATGCGAAGCCTTTCAGCTGGGAATATGGGACGATGCGCGGTCTGGAGTTCCGATGCCGGTGGGTGGTATCCACTCGACCGGGTACCGTCCGGGGCAGAGTGGGACTGGTGCCGATGGACGCCGGATTAGTGGGTCGATCACCGGCGGAGGCTCGGCGGCCCTGTCGAGAGGTTCGTCAAGGGAGGGGGTTCGGTGGGACTGGCGGTGGCGGTGGACCATATCATGGCTTGGCCACGCCCCCGCAAACGTCTCTAATTCAACTTCTCGGATGTCTGTCTGCTGTCTTGCCACGGGGCTTTGGATGTATCGCATGCTTCGCGTAGTCCAAACACCTCCACATCAATGGAAGATACTTCCGCTGCCAACACGTCTGGGCCTTTGTTCACACCGAACGTTTCGACCCGCCGGCCGAGTGGTTAAGCCATTGGGTTCTCGAGTCTGCATCATGACCCGCAAAGATGGTGTGTCGGGGAAAGGAAGGGAAACGAAATCAACAACCCACGTGAGCGCCACAGTTGAAACTTTGAGGAGAAGAGGATCACTCTCGAGCATGCGATGGCACGTCTCGCCTCCCAGCCCAGGATCCCCAATTTCGTCATGTCCTTTTTATTCGCACTGATTTCACTGATATTCGACGTTCGTCATCTGGAAAAGGACATGTTCAAGAAGATATGTCTCTGAGAAGAAGCGATCGGCCTTTGTTGGTCGTCGGGAGGGAGGGGTCATGACTGCTTGAACCAGAGGCACAGCATATTCGAGGGTTTGTCGTGCGGTCTATCGACCAAGGAAAAAGCCGAGTCTAAAATGTAGCTTAGCATTTCCAGCATCAAGATGATCTTCGAAGTCCCTTCTCTGGATCTTTGTAGCCCTGTCACTCGCCTTCGTCTCCTGAGGGCTTCCGCTCGCTCCGGTGGAAAACGACCGTACCTTGAATGCGGAGCCGACTTGAGTTGCAAAATCTTCCGATGTTTCGTCAGCTGAGTCAGCCACCATTGCGCCGATGGTTTAGTGGTAAAATTCTCCGTTGCCATCCAGCAGCGTCGGGGAGCCGGGGGTTCGATTCCCCCTCGGCGCATTGTTTTGCTGGAGCGTTGCTTCAACCTTTTTGTCACCTCCGTGTGGCCCTGTATCTCGTATTCAGTCGTTCCGTCCGCGAGACTCAGGCGCAATGTCCGCAACAACACCCCCGAGTCCCAAGTGGACCATCGACAACGGGGATGAAGCCATGCCACATTGGAGTGCGTCGCCCATATCTGTCGTATTGGAGATGATCAATGCGACTTGATACCGAACGAAGCCTTTTTGTGTCTGAGCGACAGACGTTATTTGTCGCGACAAGCACACCTGTTATGGCGTCTGGACTTGCGCGTGAAGGGACATCACATCTGTATCAATTCGAGGGTCAAAGGATCAGACCCCCGCCCGGGCGAGTCTGCGTAAGGCGACCAATAATGCAATTAGAATGGCAGGCCTCGACAGGAGTTGCATCATTTCGTAAGGAAAAGCTGGCGATAAGCTTGCGCAATGGCACGACGGATGCGACTCCAATGGAGAAGTCGCGGCGGCCTCAAGTACCTTGTATTATTCTCATGCTGAATAGTGGAGATGGAGGAAGCCAGGAAAGCCAATGAGCACACTCAGACGCGAAGAGCGCCTACCATTCAGCCCCGCCTGGAAGTACCGCTACCTTGGGGCTAAGAAGACATGATGAAGCGATCGCTCACAAGCCTGACGACTTACTTAAGTGATTGACCAAGGAAGTAAGAAGAGCAATTTAATAATGAAAAAGCTGTTGGAATACGAACCTTTCTTTTCACGCGTCTAAGCGACCCGATTATGCAGCAGAGGCGTTGGTCGAACAACAACTGTATAACAATTAATCTCACCTTCAAGTAGCTGTCAGAAACACTTCACCCCGCCGATGACGCACGGGCCACTGAGGCCAAATCGCTGCGCCCACAGCGCCCCTGCCTATCCAGTCCAACGGCTCAGGAAGCCGAATGTCAGCCAGTAGGAAAGCGCTGGCCTGAGTCACCTGGAATTGTTCAAATCCCCAGGCATCCCTCGCGCAACTCGACTTTTGGCCTTCTTTCCTCTTCATCCGACTTACCTCACAATATCTCTCTGTGTACCACTCATATTCGCCTTACCTCATCAGCTCTGCTTGTTCTTGAATCGATTTGGATCATCGATACGCCAACTTCAAGCTTCATTGCTTCATTGCTGCTACTGCCATCCAATGCGCTGGTTGTAGAAGCCGTCTCCACCGCCAAAATGGCACTGCCAAGACATCCATCGGTCTACGACCGTCTGGACGACGACGACTTTGACGGCGACCCTGCCCGACCCATGCCTGCTCCAGCCCTTTGCGCGACGTCAGTCGTCAATGTCGGCGACGAGAACCATACCTTGGACGACTCGACACCCGTGTTGCCTGGGTCTTACGTCCGAGACCGCCCACAGGAGCATCACCTTGACCAAGCACTGCTTTCTTTCCCGCACCAGGTTTGTTAACAAACGAGATGATATAGCTCTACAAGAATGTAGAAGCTGACACAACCGCCTAGCCAATCTTGCTGTCTGCAATGACTTCTCCTTTTGGAGGATGCCCCAGCCGTGTCAAGCACAACGCCATGTCCTCCTACCTCGGAAACGTCTTCCACTTTTCTGGAAGACCATCCAAGGCGCGAATTGTTCTCGCACACGCGGACACTCTGGCAGTCTCGGACACCTCACGGCCTCGGCCAACTCCACGTCAGCGATTGACGTTGGAGATGTGTGAGAACCGGACAGCCGCCTCGTGCCTCTGCCACATCGCGCCAACAGGCGACGATATGGACAGCATCGTGCAGACTTCGTTCCTTGCTGTCTAACGTAGCGACGATGATGTGAACCATTCGCGCAGGTGAGACTACACTGCGACTCTCTTACACCCGTGACATGCGACTAACGCCCGCCCCTAGGTTGGCCAAGGACCTGAGGACGTCGTTAAACTTCTCGAGCGGACATCTAAGCCTGATGACCCCAGTTTCCTCGCTCAAATTCAACCATCGCCGTTTGTTAATCACTACGCTCAGCTCATCGCCGAGTACACCACCCTCTACGACCACCAAGACCACTTTTACCAGCAATATTCGACTTCTGAGACGGAGTTGACCGAGATGTCTGTTGGAACCATTACCAACGGGTCCGGAAGCGAAAGCGATACTACCAACTACCCAGAGACCACCCCCCTCCTTTCCACTATGGCAGTTACAACCTCAGACTGGGCCCCTGCGGCCCAGTCGGGATGTGCTGCGCCCGACGACTTTATGGAGAACCACGTATTGTATCAGCATAGCGCCTCGCCTCTCTCCGAGCTTTGCGAAGTTCCGGACGAGATGGTCGACTGGACCATGCTGATGAACCAAGATATGCTCGCCACCGGCGACTTTGATTTCTCCTTTGCGGAGACAGACTTGAACTATCTGCAACCAACACCATCCCCAGAGGACATTTTCAACGATCCTGTCGTGCAGTTTGATATTGAGCAGAGTCTGCACATGTTTACCACCCTCAACGAATCTCTACCGGATCTCTCTGCATCGGACTATCTCTCCGGCACCGACCACCTCTCCGGCTCCTCATATCTCGGCAGCGCAAACACATCTCCCTACGAGCCGTCCCTCGACTTCTTTCCCGACACCGTCGGTACCTTTAGCAGCGGTTCTGCCTCCCCGCCGTTCGGCGTCCCTACCACTTCACCTTCAATTTCGGACGCAGACCACCCTTTCCGCTGCACCACCGACAACTGCACAAAGTCTTTCCGCAAAGAGTCTCAGTGGAAGCAGCACCAGCGTGTCCACCGCAAGGCCCTCGTGTGCAAGATCTGCCGCGCCGAGAACAGCACCGAGCACAAGTTCGCCCAGGTCCGAGACCTCGAGCGACACATGCAGGCACGACACCGAGACGTTGCAGAGAAAACCAACGTCAGGTCTGAGATTCGGGAATGCCCTCACTCAGGCTGCGAGCACCGCGGACGTCGAGACAACGTGTCGAGGCACCACGAAGCCAAGCACGGGAAGAAACTAAAGTGGAAGAGGGGCATTCCGCATGTTGTGGACTGATGGGAGTGATGTCTCTTGGGGAACGAAAAAACAACATACACAGAAATGGCTGTGAGCGATGCGAGTTCTGGGCGTTATTACTATATACCTGCATCTGATTTGGTGATTTTGGGTTTGAATTTTGGGATATCTCCAGTTGGGCATTGATATTTAGACCAATACATGTCAAACATCTCTGCTGTTTCCAGTGACGACCATGACGTCGACTTGAGGGTCATCTGCCCCATGGCATATCCCAAAAGGTATCACCCTTTCGGCTGGACTCTGCGGCTTTGTAAGATTGATGGCTGACGATACATGCAGAACGACAGACTAAAGTCATGTTTCGGAGAAAGAGCATCAACACCTTGCTGCATTTTCTCCGCTAGCCCTCAAGGCCCTCCTTTCGCTATTGAAATAAAACTGGGCAGAAGACGGGGTTGTAACCTGTCGAAGAAGTGTTTTCTTCTGGTCCGTCACGCTGTCAAATACAAAGAATATTTGCAACATCACCAACCACCCCATCAACTTGGCCTGGCCCGAACGTCAGCAACTTATCGCATCAATCGCCGCGCGCTGCTTCGTCATCTATCAACCACTTCGCCGATCCAGCCCCGAGACTGAACGACTGCAGGACGAGCGACCAGCAATGTATTGCAAATTCCACGCTCGCGGCTTCTGTCGTGCAGGCGACGCTTGTGAATTTCGACATGAAAACAACATGAATGGGAAGCTTAGCCAAAAGCGCCGCTACCAGCCCTGCAGCTATTTTCTCCTCGGGAACTGTCGCAGAGGCCGCCGTTGCGCCTATTCACATGCCTCTGCGACCCCTGATGCCAGAAGAGAGAGCGAGAATGTGTCGAAGCGACGATGTATCTATTACGCGCGCGGAGAATGCAGAGCGGAATGGGGCTTAAAATGTCACTTTATGCACGAAGGACGCCCTCCATCGCAGATAGCTTGCACGTTCTTCGCCGAGGGACGATGCAAAAAGGGTCGCGATTGTCGTTATAGTCATACAGCTCCTATGGAAAGCGTGCCACAACGGCAAATAGTAAGCATGTAGCACGGAGCAGTGGCCCAAGAACACAATAGCTGACACTGGGACAGGTAAAGCCAGTCCAACATACCCGTCAAATTCTAGGAGCATCAATTACTTTTGGAGAAGGGGCAGCGGTCGAGGATATCAGGCTCCCGTCCGATTTCTCAACCGCCAGGATTGTCATGTCGCAGAAGGATTGCACGATCATGGACGTATTCAAGTTTCTTTGCTCCCTGGGATTTGAGGTACCCATCACAGCAATCCGTCTTGGACGGTACAGGAACGCCATGAGCGCCCTCGTCAGGGTCCAGGACCCCAACTTTGCCACGGCCTTGTGCAACAAGATCAAGGTGGCAAAGGCTGTGAGCACTAGCATGGTCCATCGGAGGGTATACGCCATGGTATGCGATGCCCCAAAGCGAGGGCCAACGACGCATGTTGTCCCCAGGACTTTCCAGAGTAAGGTCACTTGCGGGTGGCTCACGGCCAACAAGGAAGATGCCGCAGTTGCAAGAGAGATTGCCCATATCCAGCGTCTTCTGGAAGAGATAGGCCCGCTGGCAACGCAGCTGACGCGAGTAAGCCAAAGTTCCAAGTTTACCTGGCCCGTCTCGGAGGAGGCCCTCCTCAACAGCGTGTTCGCGGCGGCGCGGTTCGAGTCTGCCCAAGATGCCACGGCTGCCGCTGCCAAGCTCCACCGCATCCGGTTACCGTTTGGCAACAGACCTATCCTAGACGTGTCGCAGCGGTTCTCGGCCTGTTACAAGGTCCCGAACTGGCTCGTGACGCGTCTCTCGAACAAGTTGTGGATGGATGTCTTCAGCTCCCGAACCGGCCAGATGCCGCCGAGCGTCGACCTAATCCAGACTTCTTCCACCGTCACGTTGCGGCTTGAGAGCCACGAGCTGGAGTCTCTCCACTTGGCCGAGAACTCTTTGAATATCTCCTTTCGGGGAACGCTTGCCACAGATGCTGATGGTAAAACCCCGCTCTGGACCCCGTTCTTCAACGCCGAAGAAGAGAGACGGGCATACTTCTCGCGGCTCATGCGGCGCTGGAAGGTCGTGTTACAGTACTTCCCGGCCAAAAAGACGTTTACGATCCACGGCGAACATGGCAACGCGTATTGGGCCTACCAAGCTATTTTGAACGGCTTCCGCACACTGAGGAGTCGACAGAAGACGGACGTCGGCAAGTACAGAACCATTATGAATGAGAAGCACAGACTCTCCTGTGTGATATGCTCCTCCGAAGAAGGGGAGGCTGTGGTGATTGGCTGCGGACACGCATACTGCACCACCTGCTTCGTCGACTTTTGCAAGCAGGGCGTGTCCGGCCACATCGGATGGGACTTTCAGTGTTACGGCGAGCTGGATGGCGGCGCAGAGTGCGGGAGGAAGTTCTCGATGGAGGAGTTGGGGTCCCTGCTGTCGGGCGAGTTCCTCGAGCAGCTGATGATGTCGTCGGCCAGGACGTACATGACCCGCCACCCGGAGGACTTTCGGTACTGCCCGACGCCCGACTGCGAATGCGTCTATCGCGTCACTTCTGCGGAAGAGCCGGGGAGTTTCACGTGTCCCGGCTGCGAGAAGAAGACGTGCACCGCGTGCCACGCCGAGCCGCACGCGGGAAAGTGCGGAGAGGACAGGTACATCGAGTCGGGCGACATGCGGCGCGACCTCGAGGGGATGGACGAGCTGGGATTCAAGAAGTGTCCCAAGTGCGGCACCTTTATCGAGAAGACGGATGGGTGTCTCCACGTGGCGTGCCATTGCGGCGCGCACATTTGCTTTGCGTGTTTGGCAGCGTTCAAGAGGGCAAGCGCGTGTACTAATCACATGATGCTTTCTCACGAGGATTGGGAGGACGGAGGGTCCGAAGTCGAAGATGGCGAAGAGGATGACGAAGAAGATTAATTTTTGCTGTAGCTAGAAGTCGACCCTTTCTTCACATGGAGACGATCTGAATCTTGTGCCCACAGCTTGATGAGATAGGCAAGTATGAATCATGATTCGGCTGCAAAGTCCTTAAAAAGACTTGATAATATTTCTTTGTCGTTGCGGGTGTCGACAAACAGATGTCGCCGTCGTTATCATGAGACAGACAATAGACAGCTTCAACCACTGGCCACTACAGGCTGCCATCGCACATTCCATGCCAAAGAAAGCAGAGTTTTCCAGAGAGGACCAAGTGAATCTGCAAGGCCACAGTCTACTAAATCTTTGTCACTCGTACTTTGGAGAAGCAGCTCGATGATTCACTCCCCATCCTGTATGGCTTTGCTGCCTGGCCTGGACGCCCCTTAAGAATTTCCCATCAGGCCTGTTTACTCTGGGAAATGTCACTGTCAGGCCTTTTCCAACTACAACTCCAAGTAGTTGAAACCGCCGCTTCTCAACACAGGATTCTACACAAGAGTTATACGCCCTTTCCATCAGCCAAAGCTAACCCACCATCACGATGGCGAACGGCCTCCCCGCCTCGTCGAAAGCCTTCGCCCCCGTCACGGACTCCAGCGGGACGACGTGCCCCTTCTTCCGCCGCGGCTTCTGCCGTAAAGGAGTCGTGTGCCACCTTCCGCACGACAGACAGGACCTCGTCGAGGTCTGCAAGTTCTTCGCCAGGGGCTGGTGCTCCAGGGGGGACGTGTGCTCCTTCGCCCACGCCCACGCCGCCGGCACCAGGGAGGATGTCCAGCCGCTTCTGCAGATCCCCTGCGGCGCGTTGGCGAGCGGGAAGTGCGACAGGGGAAAGGAGTGCGTGTTTTCGCACTCGCATAGACAGGCCTGGACGGCGTGTGGCAACTCGCAAAAGGGGGAATTGGTGAGTTTGTCCTGGGCTTGTGTAAGAGACGATACTGATGTTTGCCAAGATGGATGATATCGGAGAGGAGTGTACGAGAGAGTTCCCCGGTGCGTGGGTTACTTTCGGCGCGGGTGGGTGCGTCAAGAAGCTCGTTCTGCCCACCGACAGTTCCACGGCCGAGATTTCTGGACTCCCGGTCACGGCTGGCGAGCATGTGATCCGCCAGCTCCTCGAAGAGCTCGAGCTGTTGCTTCCAGACGTGAAGATCCGCATCAGCCTCGGAGAAGACGGTCACACGAACCGCGTCCTCGTCACGGCCGGTGACCCCGACTTCGCAAGCAAGCTATGCAACAAACTAAACACCGGCTTCACGATCCGGAACCTCAACGGCATCGACATGGGACAGATGCAGGTTTACCCCGTAACGATGCCGCTCCCCTTCCAACCCCGCGGCTTCTCCCACCACGTCACCTGCAAAACGGTCTTCCTCAAGTGGCCGCAACCCAAGACGCGCGTCCGCCTCAAGTTCGCCCTCGAGAACACCGCCCGCCAGGCCGCCAACGGCTTCCGCAATGGGAAACACACCGTCCTCGGCGTTCGCGCGGCGGACGTGCACCTGCTCCCCGCCACGCGGGCCCGGGCGTGGTGCGTACAACTGCTCGTCCACCCGGAGGCCACGGCCCAAGACGTCGTCGAAACCATGGCTTCCCACCGCAAACCCTTCTCGACGGAACTCGAAGGCGGCACGGAGGTGTACGGTACAGGGACGGAGTGGATCGAGCAGCAACTCGCGAGTTTCGGCCCGCTCAGCGCCAGACTCGAGCGGTTCAGTTCCAGAGGCGACGTGATGCTCGGCTCGGCCCGCTTCGAGCGCGAAGAAGACGCGCTCGGCGCCGTCAACGGACTTGACGATGCGGAACCGGTCTATACCGCGCGCGAGAGCGACGCCGGCGGCGGCGGCAAGCAGAAAATCACCGCGGTCGCGGTGTACACGGCGACTTTCCGCACGGGGGTGCAGCGCCTCGCCGAGGCGTGGCCGAAACTCGGCGAACTCGTCGTCGTGTACGGGTCGCTCGCCAGGCCCGTCGCGTTCGAATTCCACCCGCCCGCCGACACGCAGCGCTTCGTCGCCCTGCGCCTCGTCGGCGAGAACTTTCAGGCCGTGTACGCCGCGCAGCGCGACGTTGACGCGCTCTTCCGCGGGGGCCGGGATGTACCGCGGGGTGGAGCGGCCGCGTCGTCGGGTCCGGTGGCGCCGATGGGTCCCGTGACGCCGCCGTATTCGCCCCTCGCGGCGCCCAAGTTCTTCCCGGCGGCCGACGGCGGGTGCCAGCCGTGCAACGTCGTCCCGCTGGACACGCCCGCCTTTGAATGGGCGTTCCACGGCGGCGCGCACGCCATCGCGCAGGCCGTCGGGTTCGCGAGCGTGAGGCTCGTCACGGGGAGCAAGAAGTACCTCCTCGTCGTCGGTCCGGAGCGCGCGTACCGCCGCGCGGTGAAGCTCGTCGCCGAGCGCGCCGAGGTGGCCTACATGCCCCTCGGCCTCGGCTCCTGGACCCCCCTGCGCCGCGGTTTGTGCAGGTTGTGCGGCGGCATGGCCAAGGAGCCGCTGGCGGCGCGCTGCGGGCACGAGTTCTGCCTCGAGTGCTTCGAGGCGTTTGCGAGCTCCGGGGTCCGGTTCGAGCACCGCGACGACGGCGGCGGCGGCGGGCGCGCTGTCGAGTGTCCTGTCGGCGTGGACGGCGAGCGGTGCGGTCACGTGTTTGGGTTGCGGGAGTTGCAGGAGCTGCTGTCGTCGGTTGCGTTTGAGGAGGTTTTGGCGGCGGCGTTGGGTGCGCATTTCGCGGCGAACGTGGGCCTTTACTGGCGCTGTCCGACCGAGGGGTGTACGCAGATTTGTCGGGCGAGGGGCGATGGGTTTGTTGGCTTGTTGATGTGTCCGGCTTGCTTGGTGCCCTTTGCCGACTTGGCACTCTCAGAAGGCTCGGATTCGTACTCGTGAAGGGGAGAGATGGATGGGGTCCAGGATGGGACATGTGCTGGACTGATCTGCTCTCTACGCGAGAATGATACATCTCGCGGTGACATGTGCACAGAGAGATGATGTTGGATGTTCGGACCATCTACTGAGAACTTGCAACTCACTTAGTCCATGATAATAGTGAGGGTATGGATCTAAACAATGTTCAATTTGAAATGACAATCCCACGTGCTTTGTTCGTCCATCTCCCTGCGTTGAGTTTCACCAACAGGCTGTACCTAAATCATGTGTCTGTTTATTTAACTTGCATGTTACAGGTTGGATTCATTAAGCTTGTCTACCCCACCTGAGTTGCTGGATATCTATCAGGAAAGATATACTAGCTTCGAGTTCAAGGGAGATGGTGGTTGCTACCGGCATCTTAAGTGTATCTTGGTTCCGCTAGAGGTTGACTTTACTATTAAGATAAGTCGGAGCATGCTGGGAGGTTTCCAGCTCACAATAGTTATCCGAATGAATGAAAGTATAAGTCCAGGGACATCAATATTGTTGTGGGCAGTGGTTGAGTTCGCAACTCTCAATACTATCGAATGATAAGGATGATGTAGTTTTGATTGACTTGAAAAGTAAACTATACGGCGTAAAAAGAAAAGTAAACAGAAGTTCCGCTATTAAAAAATGGATTATTTCATCTGTGAAGTGGTCTTCTGGGCTCTTATGATGTAAAGAAGATTATACACTGATGGAGATTACGCGGGATACGGTGCTACTGCCATGGAGCCATCACGACAAAATGACAACTTGTAATAACTTTTCTTGTGCTTGCTGACTCGTTCAACCCCTTCTCAGGTCGAGCTCTCCGTGACCTACGAGGTTCGCGCTTCGGTTCAGCGACGAGAGCTTGCTTCAATTCAAGCCCATCTTCATTTTCTACATCCTACGTCACAGCTTGACTGGCTTTGCTCGGGTAGGTATAGTCTGGCTCAACTGTAGTCGGCCGGATCAACGGATCTCGCTGGATTGGGTTGCCGAGATGGCCACAAAGCTTCAGTCGGAACGTTAATAGTCACCAACTAGCATTACATTACCGCTGCCCAGGACCAACAGACAAGACTTTTCCCTCCCCGCGATTCATCCTTCCCCGCATCGCCCCGCCTCCGCAGCGCCGTGAGGCAGCCGATGATCAAACCGCCATCTAGTCATGAACGTGGAGATCTCACCTGCCCAGGGGTATGATTCGTGCGAAATCAACCGAGCGCAAGGAGCAATGCGACGCTGGTAGTCGACCAAGGTTGAACGAGCGCGACGTTGAGGTACGACAACGAGACATGCAACCGTCGCCTCGGCCAGCATAACCCCGATTCGACGATGCTGAACAAGTATTCAACCAGCGGCGCCGTCGGACCTGTTGCTGAGGCGAAGCCAGGCAAGGATCCAGTTCACTGCCGTCACTCAGTCAAGAGTCTGTGACCAATACAGTTGATGGAAGGTTCCCTCGGGCAGCCCCCAACAGCTCCCTGCATCTTGATCCAACTTGAAGGGCGCCTGTCGAATACCAGCAACCATGCGCCGCCCTTGGGCTCTCGGAATGCTTTCCGGACTGCTCACCGCCGTCATCTCGCAGGAAACGGTGGACTCGGCTGGCAGAAGGACATGCACCGTCGAAGCCGGCGGGACCAACACCACCGACGACGCCCCCGCCATCCTCGACGCCTTTGAGAAGTGCGGCCGGCGCGGCAGGGTTGTCTTTGAACCCACGACGTACCACGTCAACTCGGTCCTCAACGTGACCTGGTTGGAGGACGTCGAGGTCGACATCCAGGGGACGTTGCTTGTACGTATACGTTGCACGGCAGCGTCTTGACACGGCCCATCTCCCGTCCGTCACATTATTTATCAATATGCCTGTTGCGCCAAGCACAAGGAACACCAAGACCTTCCTAATTTGAACCTGGCTATTTTGCGAGTACTCGCTGACGCGGGCGAAAAATTTGCAGTGGGGAACAAACATCTCGTACTGGCTCGAGAACTCGCTGGACGTGGGATACCAGAACCAGTCCACCGCCTTCGTTCTCGGCGGGAACAATGTCCGCATCAACGGCCACGGGAAAGGCACCTTTGACGGCAATGGCGACTACTGGTACGCGTGGATCCGACAGCAGGCCAACACGTCCAACTACCCCGGCCGCCCGCACCAGATCACCTTCAACGGGCTGACCAACTCGGTCGTCCGGGGGGTGAATTTCCTCCGGAGCCAGATGTGGACCATGTCCATCATCTACTCGCACAACGTGGTGTTTGATACCATCCTGGTCAACAATACTGGGAACAGCTACCAGAGCGGTAGGTCGGCTTGATAGGAGGCCCCGATGAGCTGTGCTGACAACCCCCCAGCCAACACCGACGGCGCCGACACGATCCGGTCTTCGAACATGACCTTCAACAAGTGGTCCGTCTACAGTGGCGACGACAGCATCTCCCTGAAAGCCAACAGCACCGACATCACCATCACCAACTCGAACTTCTACAACGGTCTCGGCATTGCTCTCGGGAGCATCGGGCAGTACAACGACCAGTACGAGACAATCGAGAGGCTGAATGTCAGGAACTGCTTCTTTGACAACACACTGCATGCGGCAAGTCTTCCATCAAGGCGTTCGTCACAGCGTTGTTGATCTAACACCAACATGTCAACATTAGGTGTATTTCAAAACGTGGACCGATGACCAAAACGGCTATCCCCCGAACGGGGGCGGCGGCGGTCTTGGTTGTGAGTATCGTCTCATCACTGTGGACAGATTTCATCAACTGACTGCTGAGCTCGCAGTCGCCTCCGACATGACCTTTGCCAACCTCACCGTCAAAAACATGCGCGGCGCCGCCGTCGCCATCTCGCAGTGCACGCGCTTCAGCGGCGCCCCCGGCGTGGGGAACTGCACCAACTCGCGGTTCCAGATCCGCGACGTCACCGTCGACGGCATGGCCGGGAGCACAAAGTCTTCCCGCGTGGCGAGCTTGCAGTGCAGCGCGGTGGCGCCGTGCGCCAATATCGGTCTCTTCGACGTCGACCTGCGGTTTGCCAATGGCACTGCCGCGAGCTCGTATTTGTGCGGACACGCGGAGAATCCGAGGGGGTTCGAGTGTAACGGAACTCCGTGTGTCGGAGGTAGCGCGACGGGAGAGTGTTAGTCGTCTTGTTGAGGGTGCGAGAGACGGGATATTCTGTTTATTTGTTGCTTGATGCGATGGGCCAGAAGCTGAAAAGTATCTGACGCTCGTGAACTACGTCAGAGGGCAAAAGATGGTCTTCACGGGTTGACTGCACGAGTGAACCGAATCCAAGAAATGAAGAGTCGAGCTGCTTGGCTCGTATTCGTCAAACTGCATCCGTTTGCCTCTTACATTTCCGAAAAGTAATAACCGCCTGTTTCCTACCAACACCTTCCTCAAACCGTCATGCCATGGGGCGCCGAGCATTGCGTAACACACCATGGGCTCACGATGAAGCCTCGTGACGAAATGAGATTCTATTCTCTCACCAAGTACTCCCATGTTCCCATGTTCACACAGTCAGTCCGACAAGTCCGTCTCATCAAGCATCCACCCAGTAGTCGGTCCTGCGTCGCGGTATCCGCCACCTGACTCGCGAGCCGTCACATCTCGGGCCGTCACTATCGCGAGCTCCATCTCTCTCCCCTCTGATCCACGCCAAGGAGGCACTCCCGTCTGGTGGTCTGTAATTGACTTTCAATCTGCAAAGCTTGGCGCAACGACAACGTCGAAATAAGCGCGTCGCTCACGTTTGAGCGACTGACTCGCGACCCCGACAGACGCATCTCTTGCGAGCTCGTCATATTGCGGGCTTGGGGTGCCCTGCCAGCGGAACGCGGGCCCTGTGAGCCTTTTTCACAATGGTTTGTAAGGCTGTTCTTCGGATTCGTAGGCTCAGCAGGGCATTTGATGAAGGCTAGACTTGTGGTTTATGAACGTTGTCTAGTTGATGCTTCACACCCGCAAGAGGCTAGAGCTTCCTTACCCAGACCGTATGACGTTGGGCGCATGTGCCATATGAAAGGATGTTGGACATGTCATCATCTTTTTCAGAAACATGGACAGCGCACTTGGTTTCTACCACACTCGTCTCATATTTGGATGAACTCCTGTCGCTCAAGACTTTGAAAACTAGATACAACGTACTATCCAAGTACGTGGCTCTCACGAGTGACCACAGACACTCCCGTCACAACTCACTGCATCGCGAACCGCCCAAACATCAAGTCTGGCTCCAAGGCCGACGATCAATCATGGAAATCTCCTTTTCCATCAATGATCTACCGCCTCCACCGCCACCACCAACACCATGGCAAAAAAAGGGGGTCTGGCAGCCCCGCCAAGGCACGGAATGCTCACGTTTTCTATCCTTCTTGCTGCCTGGCCGAGGTCCTATCAATCTTCAAGTGAGACTTGGCAAGGGCTGGGGTGCAGTAAGCCATGCAGCCTGCGCGACTCGAAGGCTCTTGGCATCGTCCGTCCAATTTCCACAACCTATGGGAATGGGTTTGCCGCCTCGAGAGAGGCCAGGGAACCGCCCCATCCCAAATGCGGAGGGCAGCTCCGAGAACCACCAACCATGGCGTCGGAGCAGACAGCTCGTCGGTCGGTAGAGGGGAGCAGAGGGGAGCATCTACCGAGACAGGCCCCGGATCCGTGTAACCTGTGCTGCGTGCGTCTGCTGCGTCTGCAGCTGTCTCGCCTCTCTGGGTTTCGTTGCTTTTTTTTCTGTTTTCTTTTTGTCCTGCTGCCCAAGTCCGACAGGAACTGTCTGCCCGACTGTTTTTCATGCACGCTACTGTTTAGGCTTAAATTGGCTCGCATGTTGGTGCTGTTCTAACGCTTCTCGCTCGTGGCATGTCATATTGCATCACATCACAGCATGGCTGACGGTATGAGATCAAAATCCTCTCGGGCTCCGACACGGCCACCTGCCTCTTGCAGAGTCACAATCACGTCTCTCATCCACACGGATTCCTGGGGTGTTTCCTCATGGAGAACGAGCCGGCGCTGACACCATCTCGTCGGCTGCTTCCTTTGGGCGAGTCGGCCGCGTTGCGTGCTCCCTCGCACGCTGTTATCCGATGTCTTCTTCCATCTCCAGTGCGTCACCTGTGAAGACCGGTTTCCAGGCTTGAACATGGGAGCCGAACTAGCATCAATGCGACCCTGGTCTCGGAGATCTTGGCGCTGAGCCAGTCGTGGGGCTCGGAGCAGCAATCGGAGGGCCCAGATGGTCGAATTACAGAATCGAGGCCGCCATGGGTGCCGTTTCCTCAGACTACTGTGTAAAAGCCCGGGTTCTGATATCTTGAACCGTCCGCTTCGAGAATAGAGGCACCGGTACCCACAACCAACGACACCCCCGAGCATCCATCCAAAGGGGGCTGTGCTCCAAGGTACGCTTTTTCCTACTGGGTGTGTTGGGTGAATTATATGCCAAGCCCTACAACTGCAGTCGACGCGGCCATAGATGACTCCCATTGGCAACGCATCACGCTCCTTGCCAGCCAGAGCCAAGTGGCCCACGGATTCTGCCCGCCACGAGGACATCTGGTGGGGACAGAGCCCCCGTGAGCTTGAACCCAAGTGCTCCAGACGCACAGTCGAACTCAAGAGGAACCATTGCCGCGTCCGCGATCCACCTATCAAGATGTGCCCAGAGTTCCTTTTGACTACCGGGACCAGGTCGGCGGCTGCCACTGCTGGGAAGCTTATTGGAGGACTGAAGGGATCGGTACATGGACAGCATGGGTTCTTTGAGTTCTGGGGAGCAGACCGCGGCTCTCACCCATGTACCCGGGCGATAGTCCGAGGGGAGATTGTCAAATGTTGATATTCTGGTGGACGACAGTGACGCTGCTTGGTATTTCCACCAAGGAGATTCCTGAATACTTGGTTCACACGACGGGCTGCGGAGATACGAGGCAATTTCTGAGTGAGTGAGTTGTACGCTCCGGACTGACCTGGTCAATGTGAAACTCCCTTACCGCGATAACAACTTGGACAACTCCTGAGTGAGATGATCACGGCATCTAGAGATGACCAGAAAGAACATAAATACTCTTCAAATCCTGCTTCTCTAGCCATCTCGTCCTTCTCTCTTCACTCAGCTCACTCAGACCCATCGCAAGCTTCCCAGTCAACCTCTTCTCCTCCCCAAACACCAAAAAAGCCCACCCCTTTGTCAAAGATGCAGACCAACATCTTCGTTTCCGCCTTGATGGCCTCCGTCGCCACGGCCCAGACCCTCAACATCCCCACCCGCAGCGGTTCCATCGTCTCCCTCTCCGCCCCCAGCGTCATCTCCGGTTCCAAGGACTTCGCCAACAAGGAGTTCGACCGCGGCCGCGCCTGCGACACGGACGCCGACACGGGCAGCGACTCGGCCGTCTTCATCCTCGAGAACGGCGCCACCCTGAGCAACGTCATCATCGGCGTCAACCAGCTCGAGGGCGTCCACTGCAAGGGCGCCTGCACCCTCAAGAACGTCTGGTTCCGCGACGTCTGCGAGGGTACGTCCAGAAATCCCCATTTTCTCTCACTCTCAAGAAAGAATCTTGCGTTGGCTAACAGCTCGTCTTAAGACGCCATCTCCGCCCTCGGCACCGGCAACGTTCTCATCCAGGGCGGCGGCGCCCAAAACGCCGCCGACAAGGTCGTCCAGCACAACGGCCGCGGCACCGTCACCATTGACGGCTTCACCGTCGTCACCGCCGGCAAGCTCTACCGCGGCTGCGGCGACTGCACCAACAACGGCGGGCCGCGCAACGTCGTCATCAAGAACGTAAAGGCAAAGGGCGTCAAGGAGCTCGTCGGCATCAACTCCAACTACGGCGACACGGCCGACATTTCGGGCTCGTGCGGCTCCAGCACCCCCAAGGTCTGCCAGGAGTACAAGGGCGTCAACAAGGGCGAGGGCTCCAGCTCAAAGGTCACCACCACGGCCAACTGCAAGGGCCAGACCTCCCTGCCCGCCTGCTAAAGCGGCCCGGTTCTGGGTTTAAAAGAAAAGAAAAAAGGCTTTGTGTGTTGTTTTCTGCGTCCGTGGATTCGGCGTGGAGTTTGCGGAACTTCCCGAGTCTTCACACACTTGCGTGTATTTACTTCTTCGTCTCGGCCTGAAGGGCATTCCTGTCTAGCTGGCCGGATGGGTTCCTGTACATAGTAGCTTTGGCCCCGTGGGCTTATACATATCCATTGATACGACTCAGATTGGTATTTGTGCGTGACATCACTACAGTATAGTGAAGACTGTGTGTAAATAGCAGCTTTCAGATTCGATCAGAGTCCAATTGTCTTGGCTACATAGGTAACTCACTCAAAAATATACCTCAAGAGACAGCATTCCTGAAGTTCACGATATCCCGTGGCGATCGACCTTATGTGGAACTCGTGATGTGGTCAAGTCTCCACCTGGCCCAGCCAGGACTGAAAGGTCCGACGGTGGAGATGTCGATCAAGATCTATGAATAGTGATTCTGTTTCCCACATTTTACCCGTCTTCGGACGTCACTGGAAACACTCGATAACGATACGGTGATGACATTGCATTGACGCAACAAAACGTCATCTGGATTGGAAGCGATGTCTTGTCAGCTGAAGGTACTTAAGGAACACATCTCTGGTGTTATTCCATGGAAGCTCGGTCTACCAAGGTGAGTTGAACAATTTTTCAAATCAAAACTACCAATTCGACAAAACACCAAAATACAAGTGCCCATCATGCCTCAGTACCAACCCCAAGCAGACACCTACAGTATGACTCGAGCCCCAAGAAGACACAGGGACTGCAGAATCTGATCGCGTTACAGAGGATCCCTCCAGCAAACACGAGGCGAAGCAGATGATGAAAGAACAGCAACGCGAGGAGAGAAAGGAGCACTCCAAGAGCGGCGCCAACACCGGCAAGCCGCAGGGCATGGAATACGTGGCTCGCAAGGAGCATGCTGCTGATGTCCAGCACAACAACTGAGATGTACAAGAATGACGAGATATGAAAGCATGACTAATCAAAATTGTTTCACTTCCAAGGGAGCACGATAATGCGAGTAGAGTGTTGCTGTCAACTATCAAAGGCTTGGGCGCTGGCCAAGTCAGACTACATACATCCAGCTGCCTGCCTGTGTCCCATTCCCCATTGTGTACCCGTTCCAAGAGACGATGGAATTATCCACTGCAATTGAGCATTCTGCAAATAAGGGAGTAGAGTCTTCTACTCGTCACAGCCAGGTATCAATCGTCGCTCTCAGTCTTGTGGTGCATCCTGTAAAGGGCCTCCCCTCCAGACACCATGCACGCCCATGCGAATTCTTCGTCCTAGCCTCTACTGTAGAGCTGCAAATTCCCCATGGCTGCAGCCACCTCATAGGGCATGCGTAACATGATTCCAGCTGTCATCATGACAGTAACATGCTGGGCCGGCGGTTTAGCCTCAGCCCATTCGAACTGGCTCGGTTCCATCGCATCCCAAGTGACCTTGACCCCAGCGCAGGAGAGAAGGCTTTCCAGGCAGGCAAGTGTCGTCTTGCTGAGAACAGGCCAGTCTCGATCCGATTCGAGGGGACTGTATACCTGGATCGAGTTTCTCAGGCAGACGTCTCGCAGGTAGTGTTGTCCATGGAGGTGGATGTGTTTGAGGTCGGGGAATCTCCCAGCACAAACATTGTCTACGAAGTAGGCGATGCTGTCTTCCAGACATTCACTGGCGTTGGTGATGTGGAGAGACTTGACAGTCTTGGGAAGAACGTCCATAAGTCGGAAACCGTTGTCCTCAATGGCCGAGCCAAGGGGAGGCTCGGGGTCAAGATCATCGATGATGTAGTTGTGGATGATGGGGCCGATCAGTGAGTCCTGGTCTAGCTTGACAGTTTCCAGTTTCTGGAAGCCGCACAGTGTCGTGATGACTGCGGTGTTGAAAGTGTAATTCAGATGCTCATCCATGCCACTGTATTCGGCATAATCAATGGCGTTCCACATGCCGTGGTAGAATGGCATCAGCTCCAGATGCTTCAAGGTCTCGGCAGCACTTTCCTCCAAGATCTCAATCACCTCTCTCGGGGTGATGTGTGAGCACAGTAGCAGACCAGGGAAAGTGGCATAATCCGTGGGGATCTGAAACTCAGGGTACTCGCCACGGCTGAAGATGAATGTCTGCAGACCGCTGCAGCTTTCAACGAGGCCCTTCAGGGTGTCCCCAGCAATAACACAGTTGACGAGGCGTAAAGTTGTCAGGTTGCTGAACTTGTGCTTGACCATGCTGTGGAAGGAATGATCATGGCCTGCTCTGACGCCAAAGATGTTCAGTGTTGAGATGGCTGGGAAGCATTTGTACAGGCTGTGCAGATGGCGAAGCTCATCAAAAGAAAAGCTGTATTCCTTGAACTCAGACAGGTGATCCACCTTGCGTTTGAGGCTGAGGGTCTTGACGGACTTGTATGCGTTGTCTTCTTGGGCCCCCAACGAGCTGCAAAGCTTCTGCGTCTTCCAGAGAGGGAGTTCCATAGTAAACTCCAGATGCTCCAGGTTGGGCAGCTGGTTCAGGAAGTTTGGGATCCAGCAGCCGTCAAAAGCAGATGGGTGCTTCCGCTGAATGCGGCCGAGGTTGACCTCCAAGTGCTTGACAGACTCAGCAAGCATGTTGGGAGGATCCTCCAAATTTGGCTTTTGGTCAAAGAAGAGGAAACCTTGTATGAGATCAGAGAGCTGAGTTACAACTGAGTAATTCTCATGCTTGGTCGAAGTGTCTGGGAAGGAGCTGAAATTGTAGCCGAGGGACACATCGTGGTAGACATGGGCCCTGGCAAGCCAGTAAAAGCGAGCGCATGTCTTGGAAAGATTGACCAATGCAGCATGATCAAGAGTCGGCTTGAGGGATGGTTCTGAAATGCTTTTTCCAGCGCAGTGACGACACAGGTGTTCTATGATCGAAAGGATAGACTCATTCGGCAGGTCGGTAAGCCCCGTTGGGAGACGCGGAGGTCCTTGGTCGTGATGCTGCATCTTGGGTGCTGACTGTGGGAGAAGAATGGTTAGCAGTGTGAACACTTGCAATATTTTGACAGTAATTAGGACCTACCTGCTTTCTCTGTAGCGTGGGAAAGCTGGGGGAAGGGTTGTCTGCTACTGAAAGAAATGCTCTCTCTGCCTAAGGAAGGTGAGGAGGAGGATGAAGTTGAAGAAAGTTTTCTCCTACTAAAAGAAATTTCTTGTGGGAAGAAAAATCAAGGAGGAGGATAAAAGTAAAAGAATTTTTCTCCTACTGAAAGAGATACCTTGTGGGAAGAGGGAAGAAAATTGAGGAGAAGGATAAAGTTGAAAGAACTAGTCTCCTGCTAGAAGAGATGTCTTGTGGGAGGAAAACTTGAGAAGGAGGATGAAAGTGAAAGTGGAAGAATTTTCTCCTCCCTTGAAAGAGATACTTTAAGTGAAGAAGAGTAAGCAGGAAGAAGTAAAGGTCCTTGTGCTTCTAAGAGAGGCAGAGTGAGAGAAGCAGAGTGAGAAAAGGATTAATTTGAAAAAAGTCGTAGATGTAGAGAGACAGGAAGAACCAAGTGAATTAGAAACAATGGATGTGGCCAATCACAAGTAAGCGATGCTCCTTCCACTTCAAGTCTGACTATCGTGCCTGCCTTATGTAGTAGATGACGATAATTCAAACTCACGTGACACACTTGGGAGCTCACCCACCAAGTAGTGAGGCAACCAAACATATTTAATAAAGATGTCACGTGTTATGGCTCAATGAAAGAGTCTTGTTTGTAGTGGAGCAAGATGATATTAAATCACCATGGCCTGGCCTTTTTGCAGTAGATATCACGTGTATTCCTAGTATCAGATTGTTTTGCTTGAACCCTTCTAGCAAGGTAAACTTATATGGAGTGAGAGATTGATTGCTAATTAGCATTTCGAATAATTTTAAATTGTTGCTTCCCAATGAGAGTCTCGACTATAGTTCTCAAACTGCAGATGAGGTCATCTTCATCCTCCACTGGCTGGGACATCTTCCACTGGCTGGGATGGACGTACAAATGTCGCCAGCGATCACGACTGCAGATTTGAAGCCCGTGCTGGTTGGGTTTCGACGAATCAGGTTAATGGATCTTCCAATTACAGCAAGTTTACGCTCGTCGAAGAAGAGGCTGGAGGAAAGGGCCGGATGTACACAAAGTGGCCGAAGTTACAGGCGATATCTCTTGGGATTCTGCAACAGGCTGGCCAGGTTCATGCTGCAAAGGTATGGAAGGCGCCGTTGACGTCGTGGTCACTGCTATTACGACTCAACTTCGACATATCACCCAAAAGTAGAAACATGCGCGACAGCGTCGGCCTTGCGTGTAAGTATGATCTCTTCCGCCCCACAACCTCTACTGCATCTGAATTATTGCTTGTATTCTCAGCCAGGTACACTCAGCATCGCTTCAGCAAGGGGGCTCGACACGATATGGACCGTCGTTATGTTCAGACCTATCAGTACAGTCAGTCATCGGGCTAGACAATGCAGGAAAACAGCTGGAAGCCTCAGTTGATTGGTCCGAAGACGACAAAAATAATGATACGAGTGTTGCGCCACATGTCCCAACAAGTCTTCTGTGTTTCGAAGCAAACAACGTGATTGTCAATACTGCTTCTTAGGGACGCGTGGTCAGGTCGATATATTCCTTTAGCCAGCATATGGCTGGTCTTTTTTGGGCAGTAAACAAGATTTCGACACAAACCACGCAGGCAACCTAAGCGTAATGCAGCTGTGTGTTGCGATTACCGGCTGGTGGATCGATGGACGCCGAATCCGAGGTCATCAACCGCGCAGTCGTACTGAAAGAAACCGCGCACTTGGTTATTGGGTACCATATGGTTAGGTATCGTTCATTGTGGCTTTCATCATCGTCATCCGTAGGCGTCGTCGTCGTTCCTGTCGAGTAGCCACCACTCGGGTTGTCGTATTGGCGATGCAGTCGTTTTTGCGAGCTAGGTTCTGCCGTTGGTTTGCGGCCTGCGGCATAGGCGATCAGCATTGTGTGCTGTTTGGAGCATTCATGCGAGAGAATCAAGCATCGGAAACATGCCCATGTGTACTTTGTGTAACGCCGGTCTGGCCGAAAGTACCGCCAGCCTCGAGAAGCAAACTCGCCCGAGACAAAACATACATAAACAAATTCGCCCCAAAGGGCCACTGGCAGCACCTTTTCAACCTGCCCAACTCGACAGCTCTTCCAACTAGCAACAACAGTCATGTCAACGGCCAACTCGACATCATGGGCCCGCAGGATAGAACCCCAGCCTACGGGGGACGTCACTCTCCCCTCGAGAATCTTGGCATCTCTGTGGGGAATGCTTGCCGTCTCGGCATGCTTCCTGGCCCTTCGACTTTACTGCCGGGCTTTTCGTGTCAGACACCTGTGGTGGGATGATTATCTACTCATCGTCGGCTGGACCTTGCTGCTCTGTTCCACGGCGTTGCAGACGTCCAATTTCAACCATGGCTATCTCGTCACTGTACTCTCGGATCCCGCCATGTCTCCCGTCAACCTCGCCTCCGAGTCTACCCTCAAGCTTGCACTGGCCTTCTGCAAGACCTCCATCGCCTTCACGCTGTACCGCTTCACCAGTAGATGGTTGCGATGGATAGTCGTCACCTGCGCCGTCGTCGTCAATCTCTTCTGCTTGGTGCAAGCAACGGCAATATGGGGGACATTATGCGGTGTTCATCGGTTCCATCACGTCTATCCTTGCGGCGTGTTGACCGAAGGCATATGGATGTGGCGTATCGGCTGCCGTAGGTTCCCTTGGCCTGAGAGGTCTGTCCATAGCTGACGAGTACACACCATCAGTTGTTTCCGCAGTCACCGACCTAACCCTTTGCTTGGTACCCATCATCATTATTTGGAAGCTGAAAATGCCTCGGCGAGAGAAGATTGGCGTCGGTGTTGCCAGCAGTCTGGGATTGTTGTGAGTGGCTGGCACAGTTTCCGCGATAAAGAGTTGTCTCTAACCCAGGGCCTCGAACAGTGCGGGTATTGTTGCCGTCATCACCGCAGGAAGAACAGACGGCGTCCGATATACCCACGGGAGAACTTGTGAGTAAACACGACTTCATTTTCTTCAGCCTCTTAGGAGTTGAGCCTAACATTCTTCTGCATTACCAGTCTCCTACGACCTGGCGCGGATCTGTATCTGGGTAGCAGCAGAGACGCATGCCGCCATTGTCGCCTCCTCTATCCCAGTCCTGAGAGTGCTGCTCCGCGACTTCGGGCAGCGATACAGCTCTCCCGCCAGCTCCGAACCCTCCGATTACCCAAAGCTCAATGCAGAGTGCGGTGCCAGCGGCGCATTTTCCGGCCCTGTGACGCGAACTTCGGTGCATGCGGGCGGCAACAACGACAGCGGAACGAGCATCACAACTGCTGGCCGACGCAACTCGGAGATCAAGCCGCCGCAGCAGATTGTGGTAGAACGGGAATGGAACAGGGTTTCCAGTGACGTGGAAAAGGGAGACACTGTCGAGATGACCACCCGGTCGGTGAAGGCAGGTTGATGTCAAGCGTCGACTTGTATAATTTGAGTTGATATTGCCCTCGTCCCAGACCGGTTGTTCCGATATAATAGGCATCTTGTCGCTCTTTCGTAGACAGGAGTTATTTTACCCAGATAGTGTGAAGATTCTCTTCGACATGTCCCATGATGATTCCCATGTATTCGCAACAAGCAGGAAACTAAAAAAACATCAGGCATTTTCAACGTTTGCTTTTGCGAACGGAACTTCTTGCGAAAGAACAACAGACTATACTTCGCTCCACAGTGTCACATTTCAGCCATCTTTCACCCCAAGGTAGCGCAGTAGGTCTCTGAATGCTGCTCCCAGTATCAGATGCCAATATTTAGGCTCTTGGAGCTTGGAGTAAGACATTGCTACTTGTCGTTATCTCGCTGTGTGACGTGTCGTGCATAAAACGCCGGCATGTCGCAGGCGATTCGATTTTTCGTCTTTGAGCAATGTCCTCGAAGTAGTTGACTCGAGGTTCCTTACCTTCTGTCAGTGGATTTTGAGGTAATCTCCCAATGCGTTCCTTAAGTGAGGACCTCGAGCCACTTCCCGCGATGCAATCCATGACGCCACAGGTTCTCTTGATCTACTCTTGAACTCTACCTTGACTCCGCTGCTAATGTCCTTGACCAAGCTGTCCTTGATCGACTCGCTCAGAAAATTACTGTTCTTTCGGAAACTTCCTCTACTGCCTTTGCCCTTTTCTCCTCATGGTCTCGTTCAAGAGTTGTGTTTCTCTTCTTACAGCCAGACGCTTCAGCTCAATTACCAGCCTGTGTGTTCCAGATAGGCCAGCTTTTGCCGCTATCCGTCTATTCCTGTTGCTTCGTCTGTTTTCTTATATGGATTACTGGATCTAGCGTCGCTTATTCTAGCCCCCAACTTTGTTTTCTCTCTGTCGAGCTCTCATTTCGTTTTATGTCCACTTCAGTGAGGGTGTCTGGGAATGAAACATTTCAAAATTGCTGATATCATTTCCCCATTACCACTCAATGTCTTTCTTTGTTCGCAGGCCTCTTTGCGAACTGATCTTGAAGCTACTTGGTTGGGGTCGTTTTGGACGACGATCTACCACATGACGACTCTCATCACACCCAGCAACTCAACCGACAATATGAGTGTAGGATGAGTGAGCCGATTCGTTGCAACTGAGCTACGCATTGTTCATCTCTGAAAATTTGGAGCATCATCACTTGTGAGCGGAAACCTTGTCATTCTCATTGACTTGCAGGAATCAAAACAGCTGGACGTCATCGGCGTCTCATGGCACTTGATCGACGCAGCACGCTTGCTCAGTTCAACTCGAGTAACCATCAACTCATGTGCGATTGTGTCGCTCACCTTTCACCAATTTTTCTGACTCATTTTCGCCGTATGCTTCTGCCCCAATGAACAGCTTCACGCTGTTGCTCCTCATTTTCAAAGATACCGAGGACTACGGATACCTCGGTAAGATAACATGGGCTTGATTCCTTCTTGCAATGGTTATGGAGACAGAATCTCGCCTGCCTGGCGCGGTAGCCGATCAGCGCACCTTTTTACGTAGCATCTGGTGGAACCGTTGAGTAGTCACACATGTCGCTTAACCAAAGCAGAACCGAAGTGCAGCTTGCAGGCTATCATTCGCGCCTTACATTGACAGAGCAAGGTGCACGTGGTATTTGCAGCGCAAGTGACAGGAGATGGAGAAAGCAGGATGAGCACGAGGATGAGTACGAGCAGCAGGCCCCAGGAAGAAAAAGAAAACTGTTTTGATGAGGGCATGAACGAGTCCAGGGCCAAGACAGTGTGATAGAGTGGAAGCTGACTCGTGTCACTTAAAAGTCCAGACCTTCGATCCTATCTCGTCGCAAAAGAGCAACTCAATTTACGAAAGCGTCACTTTGAGGAAAAGTCAACCCCAAGCCACAGGCTCAAGCTAGTGCAACTCCGGCCGCCAGCAGTTCACGCCACATCGAATCCAGGTGAAATAAAATTCAACTGTGCGCCTGATCTTGACGTTAGATGAAAACCAATATGAGCCGCCATGAATCCCGGAAAGGGGGACCCCGTCACGTCGAGCGGGCCAAAAGTGGATTGAAAGACGTAACAACAACTGATGAATTTTCGCTCGCCATGCCACAGCAAAGCGGAGGTTCCGGAAAGAGTAGCACCTCTGGCTGTCAGTCGTGTCAGAAAACCGGGTTCCGGCGATGATTTCTGCTTGCTCTGAGGGTCAGGTGGCGCGAAATATTACCAAGGACGCGTGAGTCAACGGTCGACGTCGAGGGCAGAGGCCAGGCGGGAATGTCCTCTTTTAAAGACGATGCTTCCCCGGGGGTTCTCCCCGACGGGAAATCGGCCAGACCGACGAGGCGGAGATTACGAGTTGAGCGATAAGCGAACATCACCGGTCTGGACTGGCTCGTGGGCATTGTTTCTTTGTCTTTTCAACCACATCGCGATCGTCCTTGTCCTCCTCACCACGCTACTTTGTACACTATCTACTACCCGGCCACCTGCGTTCATACGAAAAGTAGAATCCGGGGCCCCTCAAAGTTAATCCGAAGTCGCATGCATGCGCTTCCCCATCTCCACCGCTCACATACTACGTTTCATGCCGGCCTGAGAGTCCTCTCCTCCTCCTCCTTCCCAGACGCTCCACCAGGCGTGAACTGGTTCCACCACTCCCCCGCGATATTGAGTCGAACAGATCGCCCATCTGTCTTGTCTCCTACACCTTCATTCACCTGGATCAGTTTTGACGTTGATCGCTCACCGGCAAGTCATCATGGGCAACGAAGCGGAAGCCACGAGGGCGCCAGTCGACCCTGAGAGCCAGCTATCCTCCAATGAACCATCCAGGTCCAAGGAGGAACCTCCAGCCTTCTCCGCGGGGAGCCAGATGGCCGGTCTGGGAGAGAACGACGAAGGCGAGGTCATCAACTTCAAGACGCTGCATTGGCTGTGAGTCACTGCGCACCCATCTCAGCCTCCCGCGGGCCACACACGCTGACCCGGCCGTAGACAAGGCGGCATCGTTCTGGTGGCCGAGACCGTGTCCTTGGGAATCCTGTCGCTGCCTTCGGTCCTCGCTACCGTGGGCTTGGTGCCGGGCATCATCATCATCTGCGTCCTCAGCGGGCTGGCAACCTACTCCGGCCTGCTCCTCGCCGAGTTCCGGAAGCAGTACCCGCACGTCCGCCACTTTGGCGATGCCGTCGAACTGGTCGGAAGGCCGATTGGCATGGGAGGCGTCTTCCGCGAGGTTTTCGGCTGGGCGCAGACGATCCTGCAGGTCTTCCTGACGGGAGGTCACATTCTCCTGTGGACCATTTGCATGAACACGCTCACGGACAGCAAGGTCTGCACCATTGCGTGGGCGGCCGTGGGTATGATCGTCTTCTGGCTGTTCAACATCCCCAGAACCCTCAAGTACACGAGTTGGATGTCCGCCGCATGTGAGTTTGTTGTTTCAAAGGTGGCTGCCCGTGTACGCGTGCTGACTTATCTCGAAGCTTGCATCTCCATTGTCGTAGCTGTCTTCATCACCTTTATCGACGTCGCGATTGAGAAACCAATCGGACGCGGATCTGTCGATATCTTCCGCTCACTCGGCTTCTCCCCGGCCTTCCTGGCCGTCACCAACGTCGCAGGTGCTTTTTGTAAGTACTTCCCGGACCTGCGGGCAGAATCATCAGCACGACGTCATCTTTCTAACGTTCCTTGCCTCACAGCCAGTCACTCCATCTTCTTTAGTGTGATTGCCGAGTTCAAGAACCCCGACGACTGGCCAAAGGCGCTTGCGTTCTTGCAAATCACGGATACATCGCTGTATCTCCTTTCCGCCGTCATCATCTACGTCTACGCCGGTCCCGATGTTCCGTCCCCTGCTCTGTCGGCAGCGGGAAGCGTGACGATTCGGAAACTGATTTGGGGAATCGCCATTCCCACAATCGCCATCGCCGCCGTCATTTACGCCCACGTCGCCTCGCAGTACATCTTCACGCGCATCTTTGGCAACACGAAGCACGTCGTCAAGAGGACGAAAGTGTCGACCATTGCCTGGCTAGGCATCACTTTCGGCATCTGGGCCATCGGCATGGTTATTGCCGAATCCATCCCGGTCTTCAACAACATGCTCGGCCTCGTTTCGGCCGCGTTTGCCAGCTGGTTCTCGTTTGGCCTGCCGGGTATTTTCTGGTTGTGGATGCACAAGGGCAACTGGTTCAGCACGGGCAAGCAGAAGATCCAGTTCGCCTTCACGTCGCTGTTGGTTCTCGTGGGCGTACTGCTGTGCGTGCTCGGCCTGTGGGTCTCGATCGAGGCCATCGCGAATGCTCAGCAGTCGAAACCGTGGACTTGCGCTAGCAACGCGTGAGTAAAACATGTATTTAATATGGGGAAATGAGAATCAGACCCCTTGTATCAACACAATACCCATGTTTTTTTTTTATTCTTCCGTTTCGACACGGTGGCGTCTGAGACATGAACCAACGTGAGAGGGCCGCGGATTCTGGCTTTGAGTCGAACTTGAAGATGAGACGAGTTTCTTGGAATGATTCAAGCTGACGGGGAAACATGCTGTGTATCTCTGGACATTGTTAGTCGTGGGTGTGACTTACCGAGCACCGTGTTCATTGCCTGGGGCTGAAGACGCAGACTGATGCAAGGAAGAGGTGCTTAGAAAAGCGGGTAAAGCCTCCGAGGTTGTGTCTAACAGTCTTGTTGGTGTATGAACACCGACCTCCCTGCCACGATGACCTGAGATGACTGAGAATGCAACGGCAAACACCAGGATGAGCATCTTTCTCGAGAGACAGATGGTCTTTAGGGATGGCAATAATGAAACTCGTACTAGTCTTTGACAGATCACACACGGCGGCCGCTGGCAGGTTGAAGGTTGCACGAGCGCCCATGACTCTGACTCCCAAGATCCGTGTCGTTGAGGCATCGCTTGTACCTCTGGCTTCCGTCCCACAAGCCGGCCGTCTCATGTGGTGTCGTGAGGAGGCCATGGTTATCAAGAAGCGTGGAATCTGTCTTTCCATGAGGGAAAAGGCTAAATTGCGCAAGCAGCAGTCGTCTTAGCAGGTATAATCAGGTTACTGTCCAGGTTGTCTTAGTCTGTCGCCTTGAACCGCTTTGCTCGTGACCGCATCTACCTCTGACAGGATTTTCTTTCCGCGCGGGAGATCCTCGTTCCTTTTGTCAAGGCTAGTCCCGTCCAGGCTGTCAGCCCGAAACCCCCTGGTCCGTCTCACGCACATCACCGCATGGCCCATGGTTGTCAGTCCCCCGGGAGAGAGAAGATCACTAAACACAAGGTCATGTTGCAACGATGCCGTTCTGAAAGTAAAGACAAGAAAGCCAAATCGAATTCCCCTGTATCTACAATTTAAGGTGACTACACATTATTTGCAAGTGCCCGCCCTTTGAAACTCCATCATGTCGTGACTTCGTCCAGGCCCGAGCCGAATGTAGACAACCATACCGCTGGTGAAATAAACAAGAAAAGAGACTTTAAATACAACCGAGTATGTGCAGATTGTCCGTCCCATAAGCGCCGTGACAGCCAGACACCTGCAGCCCGCATCCGCAAGCCGCAGGGGGGATGTGACGTGTCACCCAGAGTTTGTTCCTCGCAAACGAGGCCAGAAACCCGCTTTCGTTTAGAGGAAGAAGGCGGCGAAGGCGGCGACGAGACCGGCGGTGGAGAAGGTCATGGCAGCGGCGCCGGCGGTGACGACGGGCTTGATGGTGGAGGTGGGCGCGGCGTTCTTGGTGCCGTTGCCGGCGGCGGTGGGCTTGCCGACGACGGTGGGGGAGGCACCGGCGGGCTTGGTGGGGTACCCGGAGCCGTTGTCGACGCCCTTGTTGTCGGCGCCGGGGCCGGCGCACTCGGAGAGCTTCTCCTGCATGGTGGCGAAGATGCCGTTGAAGTGCTCAATCTCCTCGCCGCCCTTGCCGCCGGCGGGGAACTTGGCGGAGATGGTGGTCATGAGGGTGTTGACGTTGGTGCCTGTGAGAGTTTGTCAGTGTGCTGGACGACGGGGTCGATGATGCTGCTGCTGCTGCTGGGTTGATGATGGACTTACCGACTTGGGCGACCCAGTTGAGGGCGGTCGCGCAGGCGTGGCTCTGGGCAAAGGTGGGGACCTTGGCCTCGAGGTCGACGAGGAGCTTGTCGCCGGCGGCGTTGAGCTCGTCGGACAGGGGCTGGAAGGCGATGGCCTCGTCAATGGTCAGGGGGATCATGACGGCGGCGTTGTTGGTGGCGGTGCGGATGATGGTGAGCATCGTGTTGGAAGCATCGACGAGCTCGAGGCCGGGGCCGCCGGAGTAGGCGTTGATGGAGCCGTCGAGGCTCTGGATGCCGTTGAGGACGGTGGTCATGATGGTGTTGACCTCGCTGAGCTCACGGGCGCAGAGCTCGGCGGCGCTGGGGGCGGCGATGGTGCCGGCAGCGAGGAGGAGGACGGGGGCGAAGGACTTCATTTTGAGCGTGTTTGATTGGGGTTGATTAGTGTCTGGAAAACGAGAGTGATGTTTTGCGAATGAGTCGAACGAGCGAATGTCGGTTTGAGCGAGAGTAGAGAGCTGCGAGAAGCTGGATTAAGAGGCTGTTGATTGTTGGTGCGATGACTGCTGTTAGAAAAGATTCCAGATCGACAGACCGAGTGCCATGTTTATATATCCAACCGTCCTCGTACGATTCTCCGGTTTGAATGTGTCGATCGCTTGGACTTCTCACTCAACCCCCTGATTTTACCCCAGATAATCTTAGCTGGTTGGCTGGCTGGCAGCTACAAACACAAACACCACACACACACACACAACGTGTATATTGGGCGTGCTGGACAATATCTGAGAGGCACCAACATAGTAAGACTTCTCAAACAGCGCCGCGCGCCCTGTGCTATTTTTCTTCCCATGTAGCGCTTCCTTCCCGAGCCCTCTAGCCTCATGCTCGGACGAAGCCAGGATCTGAACCTCACGGCACTTTGCTGCGAGGCAAATGACCAGCGGCGCGTGGTGAGGCCGCCACGGCGTGCGCTAGTAAACACCGTTCCTTTTCTTGGGAAGTCGTACAGCGCGGACCTCTGGGATGTGAAACAGACATATTCAGGAACGCGCCGTCTCTCTCTCTCTCACCAAGTCCTTATTTGAGTCAAACTGGGCGAGGGACTGAACAGCAGAAGAAAAAGATCATTTGCTTTCCCTGGCTCTACCTAAGCGCTAGTCCTGCATGCAAGTCTAACGAGTCCAATCCGTCCCATGCCTTTTCTTTTCCCCCTCGCAGCTTTCCACTTCGGCAGAAGGGCCAAGGCGTCAGCTCAATCAGCCGAACCAACCGCTTCGAGCTTGGCAGCTGTCTTCTTCTTTCCGTGTTCCAAAAGAAGGGGCTCTGCTTTGATGGCGGCTTTCAGCTTTCTGCGCAAACACCCTGATCAGCTACTTTAATCAGCATGACACTGATCGGATAAGTTGGCCTCTTCTGGCGAGCTTGGGGCAATGCCGCTACTTGTCGTCTGCTCGGACTGCTTCTGCTTCTTGTTGTTGTGGTAGCATACCTGGCTGGGCAAACAGGCTCAAACCTACTCAACTCTTTCTTTGGTAGTAGTGCCATCATGGATTCGGGCCATTCTAGAAACTCTGCATAGCGGGATCGCTGCGCACAATCGCCCTTAGTGCTCGTGATCATGCAGTCTACATTTGCACAGAACCTCCAGAGCAGCGCTGCAGCAGTAGCCGCTTCCCGCCGTTCAGCCTCCCATATGCAGACATCTGCCGGGCTGCATCAGAAGTCTAGACCTTGAGAAAATATCACTGCGCTCGCATGCCTCGTCCGTCGGTATTGTCCTGGACCTAAGACGCTGCTGGGGCTGAAGAGTCGCGCGCATGAGGCTTAGGAACATATTGAAATTAAGGATAATAGTGCAGCTGCGGGATTTCATGTTGGATTTTCCAGTCAGATACTTTCTGCGCCTATTTTTATCGCGGCAATTTTGGTTGAAACGACGAGGCGCTGAAGTGCCATTCGTTCATGGTCTACGTCTCGATATTCCAGATATGACGTCTCTCATTGCCTCACTGTCCATCTCGGCTGATGTTGATCCTTCCACATTCCTTTTCGGACAGTCTCTCCGTCCAAGTCATTGGACTGGTGGCAAACTAGCCGATCACCATTCTACAAAACACTTCCAGCCTCTTCCAGGCTGCTTCTCTGGTCAAATCCCATTCATCAGCCGCCGCACGGTACCCAAGCCACACCCAGGCCACGATGAATCTAGACTTTCGACATGCTGATCTAGACCCAGAAGCTGTGCAATTAAGCTTTCAGCTCTGCGCCTGTTCTCGTCTATCCCAACCGTTTAGATGCGAAGTTTAATTCCGTAGGGTAAAGGTCCGGTTGTTTGACTTGCTGGTAGGCCAATGTGCTCGTCCCTGCGCGTTGCTCAAGTAGCCTCAGAAACGTGGAGATCTCCTGCCTTGAGACTGAAGCGTTGGCCAGGGAGTAGATGAACCGGCTGGCCTATATCCCAGCGCGGTCGTTGCTAGAACTAGCTAGTCATCACCCTCGAAAGAATGACTTGGGTTCTGATAGCTACATTGAAGAACACGTGGCTGACAAATTCTGCCTCTACTCTATTTACAGAAACTAGAATTTCCACAGCCATGCACTGGATGAAGCTCGTGGTTGCTTCGGAGGCCTTCCGGTGGGGTGCCGAGGTCCTGCCGTATACCCATACCCGGAAAGCCCCACAAATGGGACCGCACCGGGGCCGTTCCGCGGGTCTTCTTTCCGGAAACTCGGCGTGACGTCAACGTCAGTTTCGTCCGTCATAAGATCCTTCCAAACTCCAACATATTAGACCTCAAGCCGGCAGAGCATCAGGTGTCACGTCAATCCATCGTTTCAGTTGCAATTCCTATCTACCGTACAATGTGATGCCCTTCGGCCGAGGATGAATCTTGGATGTTTCCCGGTGACATTGCAGTGGAAAATTATCCACTCGCGCTCCTAGCAGCAGACCTCACGAGCACCACCTTTGCTTGTGGCTTGGGAGTCGCACTTCGTGACTACCCATCTCGTCCTGCTGAGCTATCGGCATCGTTAAAATGATGTAACCGCGGGGCCGACGCGGAGGTCCCACTCGGTGGAGTTGATGACCACACCGGCACCACCTGCGCCCGCTCTTTCCGCCACCTCATCACGATGCTGCTCACAGTACGGATAATACCTCTCAGTTCGATCGATTTACCGGCGCCACATGAAGCAGTTTGACGAGCAGGTCTGATGTCACAGAAGTCATCATCGGAAGCAAACTGTCGTCTGGAAGGTAGAGGCAGTGCTGTCCTTAGCTAGGTAAAGAGGGTAACGCGACGAAGATGGCGATAGTGAGATTGTCTTGCTGGCTCAAAGCGAAACAGTTTATTTCAACTGGAAGTCACGATATCACAGATTCTCGAGATACCCATCGCATCAGTTATACGGAGTTTGCCTCGACGACCTCAACGTGAAATGTCCCATTGGCCCGCTTTTATGACATTCACATGAACTGGCTGACCCCATCGAAACCCACAGACGCAACGCCCGGCCGTAAGATGGACGCTTCTGACGTTCGCGACGCACGCAAAAATTGGGAACAACAGGCTGAAGTCATAATTATGCATTTTGAGTACATGAGAGAAGATAGCGGAACACAACCGAGATGTCGGGTATAAGAACCTTGGGAGCCTTGGGTTTCTCAAGGTTCTCAGCATCAAGGTTCGCAAGCAACTAAGCAATACATCCAATACTCCAACTCGATCACAACATTATTCCACAATGGGCGGCACCGCAGACCAACTCCCCAAGCACATGCGTGCAGCCACCATCAAGGACTTCAACAAGGGCTACGAAGTCAAGGACATTGAAGTCCCCACCAAGCTGGACCCCAACGACGTCCTCGTCAAGATCCGCGCCGCCGGCTACTGCCACACCGACCTCCAAGTGCAAGAGGGCGTCTACGCCTCCGCCGGCGCCCACAAGG
Organism: Colletotrichum trifolii; assembly: GCA_004367215.1. Lineage (NCBI taxonomy): Eukaryota > Fungi > Ascomycota > Sordariomycetes > Glomerellales > Glomerellaceae > Colletotrichum > Colletotrichum trifolii. The sequence continues at coordinate 97,382 of RYZW01000067.1, read as the reverse complement.
GCCTCGTCGGCTCCCACGAGCCCGTCGGCGAGATCGCCAAGCTCGGCAAGGAGGCCGAGCAGAAGGGCTGGAAAGTCGGCGACCGCGTGGGCTCCATCAACACCTACGGCTGCTGCGGCCGGTGCAGCTCGTGCAACCAGGGCAAGCAGCTCTGCGACAACCTCTCGGGCATGCTCGGCCTCACCGTCGACGGCGGCTTCTCGCAGTACATGAAGGCCGACGCCAACGTCATCGCCAAGGTCCCCGAGTCCATCCCCTGGGCCGAGGCCGCGCCGCTCTTTTGCGCGGGCGCCACCGTCTACGGCGCCCTCGTCGCCGCGGAACCCAAAAAGGACCAGTGGATCGCCATGGTCGGCGTCGGCGGTCTCGGCCACCTGGGCGTGCAGTACGCCAAGGCCATGGGTCTGAAGGTCATCGCCATCGACAACAGGCAGGAGGGCATCGACGTCGCCAACAACGTGCCCTCGCACCTGAAGCCCGACCGCACCTACGTCATCGACTCTGAAGAAGCGCAGAACAAGGTTGCCGAGGAGTTGCAGACGTCCTTCTACGACACCAACCCGGGCGTCGACCGCGTCGTCATCAACACCGAGGCGCGCCATCTGGTCAAGTTCGCCCAGCAGTTCCTCCGCAAGGGCGGCGTTCTCGTCGACGTCGGTCTTCCTGCCGACGGACCTTTCGAGGTGGACGCCTTCGCGCTGAACTTCAAGGAGCAGACTGTCCGTGGGGCTTTGATCTGCACGCCGGAACGCAGCCGCGAGATGATTGAGCTGCACGCGAAGAACAAGTGCTCAACATATATCGAGAAGACGTACAGCGTCGACCAGGCGAACGAGATGGCGGAACACTACCTGTCCAAGAACCTGAAAGGCCGTCTCTGCATGGTTTTCTGAGCGCCTTCATGTATGATTAGATGATAATGACTCCCTAATACATTCTACGATCCAGAAAGAAATCTGATGTCATATCGCTTCCTTAGTGATGGAGATTGGACCTTGATTTGCCCCTTCGGCGGGTCAGGTCCCGAGAAATTGTACTGGACATCAATTTGCGCGGCGTGAACATTGTTGTAGGCATCATAAAAACGAGTGAATTGATGTACGCTTTCTGCTGCGAATGTGTGATACAACCATATGGGTTCGGGCCCACGAATCCTCGACGCTTCCGTCGTACCCCAGCACCAATCTTGGCGTCTTTTCAGCCTCTAGCACTGCGTCAACAAAGGCTGAGAGCGGTTTGCTGGTTTCTCTTACATCAGAGGCCGCAGTCCTTTCGGGGGTCGCAGTGTCCGCTGGAACATAGATCCGAGCATTTGGGGCTGGTCGTGGACGCGACGACGCATTTTCCGTAAAGAGGATCTTGGCAGCAGCACTGGAGCCCGGAAGTCATGCCCAAACAGGCTCAGGACGGCCATGGTGATGGAAATTAGGCGCATATCGACTATATTCTGCGGGAAGTCTCGCTAAGGTTCGGATGGGAGCTGATGAGATGAACGTGTGGTAGATCAGATGTTGCGACCAGCTGAGCTGTAGGCTTATTTATGTTGGTCTCTAGAGCCGCGAGTGAGACTGTATTGACGGCATTGATGAAGAACCCGCGAGACTAGCAATAAGTCACAGTTCTGTTGATGTTATGCCAAAGCTAATTCTCTTACTGAACTTGTCTTCCCTAGTGGGAATTCAACATCGAAAGGGCGCTCATTAATGATCCGGCGGTAGGTAACGACCGGTATATTTAATGCGGAAAGCGTAATTCTCGCCTACATAGGCTTTCCCGTCTCTACTTGTAGAAAATCGTGGTTCTAGCGCCTTGCGTACACTCATTTTCACACAATTCAGTCGACGGTCGAGAGAACACCGCGCGCTAGTAAGCCTCAAACTTCCACCAAGGTTATTCGAGAACTTTGGAAATGATCCCTGACTTGTATCACAGTCCTTTGAAGAGACCACCTCTGCTCTTAGTTCTCAGGAGGCTTGTAGTTTACATGACTCGCCTCAATATGAACAACTCCACAGGCGAAACGGCAGGAGCCTCATGACTACAGAGGTCGCTCGGGGCTTGTAGTAGTCATAAACTGCACATGATTATGTGTATCCCCGAAAGGAAGAAGGGAGAGTTAGGAATGTTCCTACTTCATCCCCCTTATCCGACGAGAAGCCGTCCCCGAATTCCAGCTGGGTTTTCTTATTCGAACATCCATCAGTTATTTAACGCACGGAGTGGCCTTCAGAAAATCGACTCCCTGACCACCACGATTAAAATAGTTTATTACATTATTAGTACTGTCAATAGTTAACTCCGCAGACACATATCCCCACAGCCCGTGTCTATCTAAGGTATCTCAAGGTCTGAGGTAATTCACTCTAGATAAGAACGTAACAGACTTGCTCAAGTCTTACTCGATCTGTACATCTTCCGAGTAGACACAGATAGTTTTACGGAAGGCGCATCCGTAGAGACCAACGACATCAATGTTTCAGACTGCTGTCGTAGCTGCACCACCAACCAACTTAGCAGGCATGAGCCCACGCAGTCTTGTCGGGTAAAGATGCAAAAACTTCAGGAAAACGGTCTGGAGAAATGCCTTACCACTGGACAGTATATTGGGCCTCCTTTTATCACAGGATGTAATTAAATTAAGAGATGAACGGAAGAAAGATTTCAGAATCTAGATAGCCAGGGCCAACACGTGTCTTACTGAGAAAAGGCCATGATCATGGATGTCATAATAACCATAGAAGAGCGTCACCTAAGAATGAGGAGAAAATGCTAAAGATTGACGGGAATTATGGCGTCATGAAGCCGATCACTTCATACACTCCGCAAGATAAAAGAGGAAAGTGCTGCTCACTCCCAGCAAACAACCAGGGGTATTAGCAGTAAGTCAAAGCCACGGTCTCAACAACGGCCCAAACGTGTAAAGGCTAGTTTGGTCAAGGACTATCGGTCCACATGCTCGAAGTGGTGCTTGCCTGTGGGTTGGTAAGGTTGGCACGGAAGAGCTTGAGTTTGGTAAACGCCATGGCGGGATAGCGTCTGGGTGACGTGAAATTTTCAAAACGTTAGTTACCCGTTAAAGTCGAATGCTTTGGTTCTTTAACGAAAGAATACTCAAGCTGCCATAGGGAATCTACATGTTACCTTTCGCCCGATGTGAGAAACAAGGATCTGGTGGCTAATATATTATGAAGTCAATGCTCTAGTTTAATACTGAAGACTGTCAAGGCTCACACTGTTTCTCTGAGCTCCCTCCCTCTCTTCGGTTCAGTTCGCGGCTCGGAGTGACGATCCGGGTATTCGAGGCCGCCGGCCCCGCCTGCAGAGCAAGACTAGGTGGAAGCGCTGCCGTTGACTACTGTTGGTAAGTTCTTGCATCTTCAGGCGTGGGTAGCACGTTAGATATTCCAAGCAACTGTCAGCTATTTCATTGGCCCCAGAAAGATGTCTGGACCATCTTTAGACCTGAGAATGGTGTAAAGCGCAGAAGACGTCTCAATTACGATGAGGCGAAGTAATTCACCGACCATGTCGACTTGTGACAGTTGTTGCAGCTTGGAGGCACTTTAGACGACAGAACGGTCCATAGAGACACGATGCAATTCAAACTCGAAGCTGGCGCACGGAGTTCTGGTTAAACTATAATGAAGTACAAACAAACATTCCATGAACAGTACATGTGCTAGTAAGTATATGATTCGGCAATGAACCCAGCTTGGAGCTGGAAATCGTCGCAGGAAAGAGCGTCCGCTGGCAAACTCAACCAACCGGCTCGAGTGTGCCTACGGAAAACCACCTCTCTATCTTCGTCTTTATAACTGGACGTTTATTACAAGCGGGTGCAACTGAGAGTAATTTGACCTTCCGTGATGACAAGGCGCCTCATTAGGTTTGTAACATGGTCCAAAGATTGCAAGTTATATACAAACCAAATACTTTAGTGTGAACACCTGACCATCTAGCAATTTCATTAAAAATCCTGCTCTGACTTAGAACACCACAGAAACAGTTTGACCATGGCGAAAGTGTGCGGATTTAAATGAGCTTTCATTCTACCTAGAACTTGCCGTAGATGAGCCGCTTTTTCTTGATGTGCAGAAGCCGTGCCCGTCCAATTAGAAGTATGCCTTTTCTCCCAACGGCATTCGGGCACTATCTGGTTGCTGAAGGCTCTCTACAATTCAGATTAAGATGAAGTCTGGCTGGATACCATGTTCTGGCGATAGACCGAAACAACGTTGTCGATAGCATTGAGTAGTTCATGCTCCATGAGCATGCACATGTTGCGCTCCCGCACCATTTCGAAGCTCCAGAACTGCTTCTCAGCTTGGCCAATATCAATGACGTTATTCATCCGCTCAAGGCGCGCGGTGAAATTGTGAATGATATCAGTATTCAGAGCTTCGAATTCATCCTTGGACCAAAGCAGCTCGCTCTTAGCTACTGCTTCGAAAGGTCTTTGGGATCGCCCGGGCTGGTTCTCGGCGAGGCTCAGAGCGATTGCTGCAAGGAAGTCTAGCAAAGATGCTACGACATCTTCCACAGCCTTTTTGGCATGATGGTGGAGGTTGTTCAGGCAGTCCTCCAAGATTGTGACGGTACGGTGTAGCTCGCCATTCAGTGAAGACATGGAGTGGTGAACGCTGACAGAGCGCTGTTGGGCAAGCGGAGTATTACACAAAGAGCCCCTCTTCAAAACAGAAGCTGCAGAAGGGCCGGACATCCTATGAGCCTCGTACTCAATGAACTCGCTGAGCAAATGTCAGTTGGGCGATATTGCGAGGAATTTGAACTAAAAGACTCACGCCTTCAATTTAGGAAGAAAGCCGTCCATCAGAGTGGTGTTTTGCAAGAGAGTGTCAATGTGACGTGCGTTGGAAGCCAACTCTCTCAAGTCCGTTCTAAATCTAGAATGTGAATGGACGTTGCTGGCTCGTCGTATCTGCCTCACGAGGCGGCTTGAATATGAAATCCAAGTCAGGAGAGTTATATCCAAATGAGGGCATGATGACGGAGACTCTCTCCAGTAAGCCGCGTACTTTGTGAGTATACGCGTCAGCTCCTCAGCCTGAGACACCAGCTTGTGGTATACTGAAAAGACTTTCGTCCCCTCGTTACCGTTGTTCTTGGGGCCAGATGCCAGTTCAGATGCTTCCTCGATAATTCGTTCAAGGCATACCATGGCGCTGTCGAGGAACGCAGGTTTTTTCGTGCCTTCCACCAGACGAAGGAGCTGGGGATCCGTTAAACCCCCAAACATCTTGAGGGTGACCTCGGCGTTTTTAGGGCGATCACGTGCTCGCCCGGAAAGGTAGTCTATCTTCGTTGGCTTCTTGAAAGGAATCTGGCTCTGGGACGACTGGCACTTGGCTGCAAGTGCTTCGGACAGAGGGGCTCCTGGATGCGGACCGGAGTTGGGTCGTCGATTCGAGTGCGGTCCTGGCGCCCCAGGCTTTTCAACATCGGCGCTGGGCATTTGAAAGGATCCGAGCGAGTGATTTGGTGAAGGTTGTTGGAGAGCCGTTCCAATAATGGTAAACTTGCGACTCGGAGAGCCGCGAAGATTGACGATAGACGGCCATTCTAGGAGTACCCCGTCTGAGGTTGGTCGGGAAACCGCTTTGGCGGGTACGGTAGGCCAGATGCTAGCCGAATCAACCTTCTGCGGAGTCTTGGGGCGGTGGGCGAGTGACGCTGACTGGGAAGTCGACATCACTGGATGCTCCGGAGAAGCCTTCCGACTTTCCTTTTCATCGTCCGAAGCCGGCAGAGAAACGACGGAGTAGCTGTCGCTGACCACTTCCCAGTCTTCCAAGGTGTTGCTAACAGCCATTGTGGTTGATGCACCTGTCGTCTTTGTGCGATGGTGTATCGACGTAAAAAAGACGATTCAGGATGGGCTTGCGATGCGTGCTGAGAGGAAGAGCTGCTTCGAGCTGGCAACTGAGAGTAGGCACTGATCTCCAAGACGTCAGCTGCAAGAGAATTGCGTCAAGGAAAGGATATGGGGGATTCAGACCTTGGACGGGGGCACTGGGCATCAGTTCAGGAAAGCAGTCCGTCAAGGCTGTGACGACACCGAAGCCGATGGAAAGAAGAAGACTTCTTTCATCGGTTGAGTACGAGCAACCTGGTTGTTGAGGTGACGCAGGCAGAAGGCGCTCTCCAAGGTTTCTCGCCACACCCAGCCTTCCTGACTGTTGAGAGAGGCACATCAGGAAGCAACAAGTCGGACTTCAGTTCGCGTACTTGTTCCCTTCCCCGAAACACGAGGCACGTGATGTACGCTCTGGTATAAGGATACTTCCTGCGACGAGGCGCCGGTAATTCCAATGCGGCGCTGAAGCCAACGAAGGGAGGCAACTGCCTCAAGGCTACTTGTTAGCTTCCCAGGCAAGCTAGGTAGGTCTCACGGGTACCTTACCTAGGTGCCTACTTACTCCTTGCCTACCTGCCGTGCCTGCCTAGGTACGTATTTCACAGTTCGCTAGGGTTTCAGCCTATCAAAAAGCTCCTGGGCGGCTTGTCACTGGCACTGCAGATCTGGACCCCCCAGTGGATTCCGCATCAGCTCGCTTGGTGCCCCGCTCCCTGTGCCCTGGCGGACTCTGTCTTATCGATAGTCAGTGATCCCGGGACAGCGCTATCGATAAGCCTCCCAGAATTGAGCACGTGATCCATGCACCTACCAATACAGACACGGGGAGACAGAGACATCTGAACAACAGTAACAGCAGAATGGTATGCCGAGAAGAATTTGGTGGGGCGCTTCAAACCACCGTCAAACGTGATGCTTGGGGGGCACTCGTCATATCTTTTTATGATTACCCTACTGATCATTACGGCAGCAGCCCTCCTTCACTCTGGGCCTCTTGCTAGGACTGCCCTACCTCTTGTCACTCGAAAGGCCATGACTCGGCTGTCACTGATCTCTCACAACGTTGGCCAAACAGCCTGGTCCACAATCTATATCCAACAAAAGAAAGACGCTTGCATTTATGTCCCATAACCCAGGAAACCCTAAACTCCGCCAGTCAGTCACGGCCCTCGGACCCGGTTCCCCGAAAGTCGCCTTCTCGTGGCCGCTTCTATTGATCCCAACTACCCCACCCTTCAACAAGTATTTTGGCGCCCAAGGAAGCCTTATACACTCATACCACTGCTCTCATTCTGCACCTTGCGAAAGCCTCCACCCATCTTGACCAGCTCGAGGCCGTTCTTTATGGGAGGCTCGCCACGGAGCAGCAGGCCGATCTCGCTAGGGTGGAACCAGTTCATCCACACCATGACGAGGAACATCAGCATCGCGTCGAAGATGAAGATGTACGCCTCAGTCGTCATCAGGTGTCCCTTGTTACCTTGAAGGTACTCGATGACACGGAAAACACTCCGCACCCAGATCAACACGCTGGTGACGTACAGCGTGAGGAGGTAGTACTTCCAGCGGATCTCGGGCTGGTGCGACTTGGCCGTGGGCACGAGGGCCATGCGGCGGTGGAACAGCGCGGCGGTGACGATGAAGAAGCCGAAAACGAAGAGCTGGACGAAGAGACCGACGATGATGACCTTTTCACCAATCTCCATGAAGTTGTTCTCCGGCCCCGCACCCGCCATCATGCCACCGCCGCCAGACTGCAGCAGCAGGGAGAGAACGTCGCCGGACACGAAGATCTTGGTCAGGAAGCGTCGCTTGATCAGCGCGTGGGTCTCGCCGTCGGTCAGGAGGATGATGCGGCCGAGGATCATGTAGATGGACGCCGCCATTAGTGCGGGCGCGATCAGGAGGAGGACGTTCTGGATGATGTACGGCATGAGAGTCCAGCAGCCAGGCTTCTCCACGGTATTCTTTGCGCGGGCGGCATATCCGATGAATTCGCCTGCGGCCGCCATATTAGTCGAGGATCCCAAGTTGAGTCGCGGGAACGGGGGATAGGTCACGTACAAAAGCCTCCAATCACAAATGCCGTCAGGTACCACGTCTTCGTCCGGACCATTTGGAACAGGTGGAGCGCTGTTGTGAGAACGAAGATGATGCAAAAGAAAATTGCTGCAGCCGTTGACGGCTCAAATCGGTAAAAGGACCAGTCGCCGTTGACATAGTCGGGGTTACACGCTCGCGCCATGATGTCTGCTTGTGTCGAGGATCTGGTATTAAAGGTCGGATCGCTGAACGCTCGGAGGAAGAAGGCAACGAGCGACTGTCGGATTTGAAGGAGCGACGATGAATTCAGCCGTCGACTGTTTGGGACTAGATGGAGTAGTCTGGCGTGGAGAGACGAAGCTGAAGAAGCAGGTCGTTTGCCATCTGTCGGCGGGGAAGAGCTTCTGCTTATGTTTGTTTTCTAGAAGACGGAGAACCACACGTGTGGACGACCCTTATCAAAGAATCCATCGTATTCTCCCCTGCAGACACCCCTATACATGGCTATTTGCGAGCTGTCACCACCGTTGCGCGCCGTTCACCGGGCCTCCTGACTGGCTGTCGAAGTGTTTGCGAGTATCACTGCGCCACGGCGGACCCGCGTTCCCGAGTATTCGTGATGATGGAATTGGAAGAAATGGGTGTCCCCATCCGTATACCATTTCAGACCAATCGTGAGAAGCGCAGTACGGCTTGGCGGCTCTGATCGGGCGCAGGGGACAACGAATAAGACAGGGGCTTTGCCTCTCTGGGATCCTGGATCCGGGAGAGTGGTCCGCGCGCATAATAAGCGGCCGGGAGACCCACCGCGCTAAATCACGGAGAGCCCCGCTATTGCGCGTATTCGCTCCCGCTTCGTATCCGCTCCGCTTCCGATTCTGTCAGCGCTCCCTGTTCAAGTGTGGCTTGGCTCTCCATCGTCAGTCGCTGGACGTCTTCATATTGAATGCGAACCCGCGTGTCCGTCCGCTCCCGTCAACCCTCTTTTAACACTCCAAGGCTTACTTTCCGGCTGCTACCCACGTGCCACACAGACTGGATCGGAGATCTCGTCTGAAACATTGGACAAACTTTTCCCAGTTCTCTCTCTAACTGCACGTCAGTCGTGTTACCCATGGCCCCTGGCATGGCCACACGCCGCTCCCACACAAAGTCCCGCAACGGCTGCCGAGACTGCAAGCGAAGAAAGGTCAAGGTAAGAGACACGACCTCGGCACATCCCGGCCGCCGGGCCACTTCTTCCGATAACGCGGTCCGAACACGCGGGTTCTGCGCCAGACCTGCAACGGCCTTGGCGCCGCGTCAGCCTCTTGTAGCATTCCATTCAGGCGTCGCTGACACTTGCAGTGTGATGAGCAATATCCCTCCTGCTTCAACTGCACACGCCTTGGTATTCCCTGTAGCCTGTCAGCATCCCGAGGCTCTCCGCCCACCATCAATCCACAACGGCCGGCCTCAACACCATCTAGCCACGTCTCAAGCGCCTCAAGCCCACTTCCAAGTCAGAATTACCTGGATGTGGTCGCCGATCGCACCCGCCTACCATCTCGGGCACCACCAATCGATACCTGGGGCCGAGGCTTGGAGTTGATACACCACTATACACTCCACACCGCAGACTCGTTATGCGTACGCTCTGACATGCAATATGTCTGGCGTGTCCTGATCCCCGAGATGGGCTACAGCTGCTCCTTTGTGATGCACGGCATCCTGACGGTGGCTGCACTACACAAAGCCTACCTCATCCCGTCCGAGAGAGAAATGTTTCTCGATCTTGCCGCGTCGTACTCAAATGCAGGCCTCGAAACTTTCAGGGCCACCCTTCACCTCATTGACAACGACAACTGGGAAAACTATTTTGGTTTCGCCTCGTTGGTCGTGCTGTACGTTTCTGCGTTGCCCGTCCGCAACAGCAAGAACACCAATGTAGTTGCAAGCTTTTTCGAACTGTTTCTCTTCGTCAGGGGGATACGCACCTTGCTGGCGACTTTTGAGGAGGGAGTAGGTCGAACCAAGTTTGCACCTTTTGCGCACAGCGTATGGATCGTCGACCCGGATGACGAGGAAACTAGCAAGTAAGTCGCGCGCTCGAGACACCATTCCTTGAAAAAGCCTGCCGTCCTTCGCTGACATTGTTTGCAGGAACGCTCCGTTGGATCGATCTCCGCTACCTAGGGACGTCTACGAGGCACTGCAAGGCTTGTCTTCGTTCTACGAAGATAATTTGCAGGGAGACAGCCGGGGGGACTATGTCGCTGCTGTCAAAGACCTACGCAGGTCCATCAACCTCATGGCGTACGCCGGCATCAACATCGAAATCGGCATGCTGCTCTTTTGGCCCTACGTCATATCCGAGAACGTCATGGCCGACATCCAGGCGCAGAACCCCTACGCCATTCTTTTGTTGTGCTACTTCTCCGTGCTGCTATGCGCGTTGGAACAGAGATATTGGTTCTTGAAGGGATGGTCGAGGAGGTTGTTCGGGATCAGCGATGAGCGGTTGAAGGAACACCCAGCGCTGGCTGAGATGGCCAAGTGGCCGAGGCGGCAGGTCTCTGAACTGTATGGGACTCCGTGAGCGTTTTTGCTGTGAAACTTGTGTTGCAAAAAGGAAGATATGTATGTAAGTGAGGGCTTGGGATGGCGTTTGAGCGGTGACCTTTGGGGGACTCAGACAGTATCTGGAGTATAACGGAAGCATGTGGTCTCTCGCTGGGGCGGACGAGATCCGGGTAGAGGGTCGACTCTCACAGCTTTGTGGCCTTTAGTAAAAGTTGATAGCCCCACCAGAAATCAGCAACTGGCCGGTTGGCCCAATGGCAAGGCGTCTGACTACGAATCAGGAGATTCTGGGTTCGACCCCCAGGCTGGTCAAGTCTTTTGCTGTTACGTGATGCAACGCAAATTTTCGCTCCACTATCGGTGCTACCTTTTTGGTGGGCGTCGAGAGCGATTCGCTATCGCTTTCTGCTGCTCAGTGCTACCAGGGCCTTTTTCATACCTCTCTAGCCAATCATGACTATGAACTTTGTCTGAGAAGCGGCAAAAGCTTTGTAGTTAAAGTTGAACTCGCTGGCATGTTGGGGTGATCTTCGGCCCGGAATCTGAAAACGTTTCCGATGTGTGCGATTAGTGTGGGGCCGATCGAAAGCCGAATGCGGCCCCGCTCCGGAGTATCTAACCGAACTTGCTGACTACCTTCCTTTTGGTGTGTGCACACCTCTCTTAGGATCCCCGCTGTTGGATCGATGTTACTTCTGTGATTGAATAGTGAGACACGGAGAGCTGGAGATGCTTCTAGGAACTTGGTGCAGGTAGTGAAGCGAAGTTCGGTGCCTATCCCGACTCCATCGACTCCATCAACACAGGCTTCATCCAGCTGGCCTTTTGCCGACAAGCTCACTTTTTTTTTTTCCGGCTTAGCAATGGAAGATATTGGCTGGAAATCACCAACGGACCGCATCTTGGCAAGCATGACCCTTTACCATAGGCACGCCGGGCAACCTCGCGGAATCATTTAGCGACGCCGTTTTCAACATTACGTAGTACCACCATCCTGTATTCTCTAGTATAGCCATAGTAAGAATGAACTAACTACCTGAATAGTTCTTTGTTATATTAGACATGATGTGTCAGACTGGTTGGCATTATCCTAAGATTTCTCAACTGGGCGCCCATGCAGGCCAAGTCATTTGCAACATCCATCGAGCCACTCCTCTTGGGTTTCTTAGCACCACCTTTCTTTTCTTTCTTTCCGGTTTTGCTCAAGATGGGCTGGGATCTCGTGGGAGAGCCGCACCGACCGGCCGTGCTCGAGACGTCGTAGTCGGAACGAGGCTTCGAAAGTGGGCTAGATGTTCATGTCAATAAAATGCATATACAGGTCTCATTTGGACCGGAGATAACCTACGCCGAAGCTCCTTTCTTGCTCTTTGAGCCCATGGGGACTGAAATCCGAGCTGGAAGACGAGGTTCGTGATGGAGGCGGAAGGCAAGAACTGAGAGCTGCTGCCGTGGTCTGCAGTCGGCTGTTTCAAGATGCTTGACGGTCTATGACGAAACTTTGACTTGTAGATTTTCTTGGACCACTGGAATGACGCTTCTGAACTCTGCTGGGAAGGTTTTACAGAAGCACGGGTAATGGATGAATAGAGCTCTTATATATTTGTCGATAGACTACATTTCGGTAGCGCCTGTGAGGCACTCTTCTCTTGCAGTCGTGTTGACATCTGTTTTAAAGGCCAAGAAGTGTCTGTGATAATGGTTCAAGCCATGGGTGGTATGCGTGCCGCAATGCCTCATCCCCTCTGCTCCCACACAGCCTTACGCCCATAGCACACTCTTGGTGTCACTCCATCCTGACTCCTTCTTCGGTAATCCGATAAAAGCGACTCCTGTTATTGGAGACATGATTCGCCCCCCGACATTTGTCTGTATTCTCACAGAATGGATCGGGGCCAGGAGCTTGTACCGAGTTCAAGGCCCAGAGCCCGAGACAGGTGCGATTGCCAGGCAACCTTGCCAACTCAGAGACGAAGACTATTGTGTCACGAAACACTGTTAGTTAGGCTGAGCGTAGAAACAACTTGCATGAAAAGTGGACTTGATGAAGGCATCATGGCGGCCATTGGTCACTCAACTTTTGTGTCGTATGAGGATTGGCCACTCTTCCTGGCTTCATTCTGACCAACTGTCGGTCTGAGCCTCACCGGTTTGTGAGCATGGGTTCTTGAACGGACGGCTGGTAGGTGGGCAGGAGCATGATAGGCCAGTCATCATTTGTTCACAACGCGCTTGAACCTGCAGTTCTATCAAGTGGTGGGACATACTCCTGATTGGCCTCTCAACTTTTGCTCGGTCTAATGGTGGGTCGACCATTGCCGCAATTGGCTTCTCATCATTTGTTTTATGGGGCGGCAATCCAAGACAGCTCAGTTTTATTCAACCAAGCGATTGCCAAAATCCATGGATATTGCAGGCGGCCATGTAAGGCAATCATGCCGCCCAGTAGGTCAAATGTTGGTAGGGCACGAGCTGCAGTGACAGATATAAGAGCCAGCCTTTTCTTCCCAGAAGCTGACCCTGCCACACGCTTTCCCCTTCAAACCGTTATCCGCCCATCTTATTTACCTAGCCTACAGACAATACTGCGTCTCCCTCTCCAGCTGTTGAGACTGGGCTGATCATCTTGTGCCTTATCACTTCGACATGTCAAAACAGAAGTCGTCGACAGCTTCATACGCGCAGCGATGGGAAGACCTCAGGCCCACCATCATCGACGCCTACTTGGGCCTCAACAACTTTGACAAGCCGAAAACGTTGTCACAGCTCGAGCTTTTCATGAAGGAGACCCACTCCTTCTACGCAGTGTGAGTTCCTCTTGTGGTGCAGTTCCCACGGTCATTCTCCAGCGCTAATTCCTTCTTATTTCCAGAATTCACCAGTATCAGACGAAGTTTCGGGAGTGGGGAATCTCAAAGAGGACCACAAAGAAACAGAAGAATGACATGACCATGGTACTCGGCAAGCGGAATCGGGAGGGCGCCAGCACTTCTGACGTGTTGATTCTCATGGGAGAAGACAACGAAGTCACGACTCGTGTGGACAAAAGGCAGATGACAAGATATCTCAAAGGATGCATGCGTCGGGAGATCAACACATTCCTTACTCCCGGAGTGTGAGTCCTCCGACAGGATTGTCATTGAAAAGACGAGCCAGCTGACTTATACCAGCTTTTCCCGCTGGAATCTACCGTACTTGGCATACAAGAATTCCCTTCGCGGTGTCCCGCCGAATCATGCCTCCCCCTTTGCCGGCAGCGCACCTACGCCAGAATACCTGAACGTCCACAGTCCGCAAGCGCCGAGCCCCGAAGCTGGTCCATCGGCGACAACTCCGACTGCTCTTCTCATTCATCAGAAAAGCTTTCGAGATCGGTCTGTTCTTCTTATGAAAGGAAGTGGAATCGAGCTGCTGTCAAGTGTAAACGAACGTGACAGAAGGTCAGGATCTTGCCATCGTGAAATGCGACAAAGCTAACGAGCACTAAAGCGTTCTCTCTGGATGGCTTCACGACTACTGGATACATTCATTCGTTACGGCGAAACACTGAGGTCGGGGCCCGTTGGAGTGGACAGCGAGCCAGATCGCGGAAATGACCTCGGGCGGAGTTGGGCATGGAAACCATTCGTACCAAATGTCCAACTCTCCTGAAGGTTTCCTCGCCGCCTCCCCTCCTAGCTCGAGACAATCTGTGGTGCAGATTCTTCCTCCTTCAGATCAATGTCGCGATGGGTAATCCACCACCAAAATCTAGTGAAGTGGGAGTGGCTCAACGAAACATTTCAGTCCCCAGACTCGGGGCAGGATATTGATCTGCATGACCGCGAGAGTTGGAGTGAATGGCTGGATTTTGCGATACAGCATCGCAATGCCATGCAAGAAGCCTTTACCAATCATCGATTCAGCCCGGTTTCCAGCCACGACCTTCCGCTTTCCGCTTTCATTCGATATAGTTGCCGAGGCTGTTGCCAGGTCGCCTGATCAACTCCAGTTGGGCAGCCTGGCATTCGCCATCATGGCCGGCAATTTGGAAACCTTCATGCAACAGTTCTACGACCGCGATTGCGAGTCCCCATTTGATGACGACATCAAACTCAGCGATATTCACCCATGCCACTTAGCGGCGTCTTTCATTGACGGGGGAAACTCATGCTGCTCGGTAATGGACAATCTGGTGGAGCTGCTGAACGACAACTATCCCATCAAGCTCAATAACGTAGATTCTTACGGACACACAGTTCTCGATGCTATTGTCCTGTCAATCCTGAAGGCACATACTACTCTCACACCCGCCGAGGCAAGCGGAAGTTTCAGCAGCCAGAGTAATTTTCCTTGGGAAGAGAAAAGTACATGTGGGCGTTGGGATGCCGGCTCGCCCTGTGTTCGACAACTTCACAATTCTGGGCACTCAAGAATTCCGCACGACTGGAAACACAACTTTTGCCACAGTTCAGTCCAAGCAGTATGCCACAATCTGATGGCAGTTTTCGGGCCTGGTTCGTGTCCACCCATCAACGAACTCAGCGGGCTATTCCGGCGACATTGCACTGCCATCAACTGCGGCTTGGACATGAGGCTCGGTCCTTTACACCTGCTCGTCGTCGTAGCCGTTCATCTTGCTCAAAGGGGCATGAAGAATGAGACCCTCTTCGGGGTGGTTTCACCAACGGTCTGCCTCCTCGCACTAGGAGTCGACGCTGAGCTGAAGACGGAAATTTCCGTGACGGAGTTTCTCAACCCTTCCGAGGACGGATGTTGCCACCATCACTCGATCAATGCGCTGGAACTTGCCGAAGAAGTTCCTCAGTCAGTGGTCTCTCGATGAACGGAGACCGGTCAACTTGGCCGGAGATGTCTGTTGCTGGTGCTACGCCGTGCGCTGGTTGGGTTTGAATCGCTGACAGTGCCACCAGAAGTGGAAGGGTTTCACTTACATTTTCCTTTTCAACAAGACTTCGAGGACGAAAACGCCTGGGAGCGCGGCAGCACCACCGAAAGCGACTCGCTTTCCGACAATATTCATGAATGTGACCTCAGGCTCGCCCATGAAGACCTCGAAATACCCCACAAGAAAAAGGATTTCGGAAAACTTTGGGCCGCGATTCAAGCGGAGCTGTTGACATACCGAAAACTCGGCGATTCCGATCCAGTCATTTCCGAAAACTTTCAGCTAAGTAGCCTAGAGAAATGGCTACAGGGAGACACAGACGACTTCGAGACCCCTCTGGTCCAAGATAGCATGATGAGGGAATACGCGAGCTGTGGCTGGTTTACGGACAATGAGAGCATCTTCAGCTCCACGGCTTCAACCGTCTCGGCGCGGTATTTTATGAATATGGACGTCTGGAATAGAGCCTCATTCGTTCCGATTTCGACGCCTCGACATAGCAGCTGGGACTTTGTATACTAATGTTTACAGGCAGATATTTCACATATATGTTCTGTGTTCCCCCGGTACTGGACCAGAAGTGAGGTCAATCAAGTATTGTCTACCCGAGTTGGAGATCGTTTTCGTGTCTTCATGCTAGTACCAGCCTTGGCAGCTCTCGTAAGCTACAGATAGCCTAAGCGCCGGAACCAGGACCTTCCTTTCTGAAGCTTTCAATCTTGATGAAGTGATCAGTCTTTGGAACCTTTGGCTCTTCCCTATCCATTTTCAACGCTGGCCTGTAGTCTCCCTTTTTATTCTCTTCCTTATTGTCCTGTTGAGCCTCAACCTTACCCTTACTGAGGCCGCCCAGACCATAGGCATCGCCACCAGAGTCGGGATCTATAAGGTCGTCCAAGCTCATCTTCCCGTCGATATCCTGTTTGCCAGCTTGATTGCCGGCGGTCGTGCAACTGACTGTAATAGATGAGGCAGTCCTATCCCTGCTTTCGCAGTCTTTTTCGGGATGACTGCGACAGCCCGAAGACATAGCTGTGGTGCTTGTCGGCATCTGGTCACAGATCAGCTTCTGGGAGGACTTTGAGGACCAGGGAACAGTTTGACTGACCTCACCGGGGAAAAAGATGGCATATTGGCTTTCCGAATTCCAAGGACCATCCGAAGCGGGGACGCCAGGTTGTCTTATACGTACACAGCGAGCCAGACATGTGTTGGTGGCCAACCGATCGTGTCCTCCAGAGATCGAAAACAAGTGAATCCGTGACACGTCGCACTACTTACTGAAGGTTTGAGATAGAGACAGACACGGAGGCAAGGCCCGAAAGTATGTCACTGAGCTATCACTGAACTAGATCGAGTAGTGGACGGTCTAAGTTCTTAAAAATGTGACAGGGCTTTCTTGCTCAGCGAATAACTCGTTGAACTATCCCAAACGGGACTTTCATGAGTCTCCCCAAGCGTAAGTCAAGCATACCATTTCATCGGTTAGTGTCATAATGCCCAATACAAGCGCATCTCGCCCGTCCAAATCTATAGGCTTCACCACACGTAGCAACTCTAGCCCGAAAGGCTTTGTCGTCAGCTGGATCACAGTGCCGAGAACTCATAACGAGCCATACTTTCCAACCTTTAGGTAGCATGGAAGATCCATGAGAAGAATCGTATGAACGGTAGAAATAGCATTGCAGAAATCTAGCGGCTTCAACCAGTCGTACGAACATCTTCTCCAACAAGCTCGGCGCCCGCCGGAGGCTGGCAAGTGTTACACGTCGTGCAACAAACGGCTCACAACTTGACGCATTATCACACGAGAGGCCGCACCAGTGGCTATTTTGAATTACAGCATCGCACGAATCGTCAGCTGTGCCTCGCCTGAGGAATTTCGGCGCGTTGAAGATCGCTGTTATTTTGGAAACGATGCAAATTAGCAGCCGTCAGAACCAGGAGCTTCCTCGCACATTCAAGGCTACAGGTATTTGATATGCATGCGTTTTTGCCTTGATTCCATGTGAAACGATCGGAGTCAAACCCCCGGCCAATGTATTCCACCACGTCGTGAGAATTGTACCAATCCAGAGAGCAACATTTCGAACAAGACAAAAACTCGGGAAAATACTGTCAACATCCTCAAGATCTCGATTCCGCAAAGATTTAGCGCAACGCAATGATTTCACCATGATATCACGCCCGCCGCACGCATCATTTCTCACAAAGCGCTCAGCTTTCGAAAAAACAAACGCTCCGCGCGGAGGAGACGTTCCGGCAAATGGCAGCCAGCCGGGAAATACGGTTCTCACAGGAGAAGGCTGACGTCTGGATGAAATACAAATCAGATCGCTCTGGTAGCCGTCCCCCAAGATGAGCGCGGCCAAGATACAATTACCGCCGAGCTACTGCACCTCCGTGCCGGGTGACCGAATAAGTGGAGCCGGGCATCGCACAGAATGTGCGGAGGCCGGAACTGGAGGATGGGATTGTCTTCGGTTATCTGTGTTAGAGAACTTCACAGATCGCTTCGTGTAGGTAAGCATAGAAGAGGTTTTCGTTGACTAAAGCGAAGCAGACTTTCCAACTTGCTACCTTGGTAAGTCACGTTAATGCCCGACTGCAACAGCAATGCTAGCCACACCGCAAGCAAGTCTGTAACAGGCTTCACATCAGGGAATCCGGCCTCCTTTCCTTGGTTGCCCGGAAAGCCTAATCTGTGGACCTGCAACGCGGTACAACAATTCCATGTTTCGCGCTCGAAATACGGCCACTCGCAGATCAATCGTTACCTGATCCCGTGCGGAGGGAAGGGGGCCCATGCCGTTGGGCTGACTGACGATCCGTCGGATTTCAGGTTGCGGAGCGGGTATGCCCTCATGAAAGCATGGTTTCTGTCACTGTCCGGAACCCACTCGTCCGCAAGATGGCAGTCAAGGCAATCACACGAAATCCGAAAGGTGACTGCTGTGAGCTCTTGGTCCTGAGACAGCTTTCCGATCCGAGTAACTGGATGTCAACAACGACGCAAGCCCCTTGAAGATGAATACGTGACGACGATGACTTCATTGTGGACATTACACAGTATGGCTTCCTCAAACTGTGGAACGCTTTTTACAGCGTGCATTCAGCCCGGCTAAGGATAGCAAACGGAAACCAGTACAGCAAACGGTTCACACTTCTGGCGTAGTGCAAAGGGTTTGTGACGGATGAGCAAGGGGGATCCGACGACGTCAGGGAGACGATCTTGGTTTCAGGAGAAGAGATGCCGGGTTTACTGGAGCTGAACAATACGTCAATTCACGTCGAGAACGGAGAGACAAGACGCGATTCGAGTTCGTTTAGCCGTGGCCATCCGTTCAATGTGCGCATTGCACCAGGCGGCCAGCCACGTGCCGACGTCAGGCCCGTCATATTCAACAGTCAGCTCGGTGTGCAGCAGGCAGGCAGATAGATGCATGTTAGCGTAGCCCGTGGCTCCGGGTGAGTGACGCGGGGTGAGTGCGCGTGAGACGTCTTAGACGAGCGGTGGCATGACGTCAAGTCGTATTTCGCAAGGCGATGGAGGTGCGGCAATCTCTCGCCATTCGGGACAGGCTGCAGGACCGGCGCACTGATGAACAAGGGGGCCGTTCCATCTGATGACGATCGTCTCAGCGGTAAAGAATGTGTGATGCTAGGCGCGGCGGCGGCTCTCAGCGGCAAAATCTCGAGGGTGCGAGATGAAGAGACCTTTCCCAACGGCCGGACGTGGACCGTAACGAACGTTTGATCGATCAAGCTCATCGAATGACGATCCGACTCTAAATAGTCCACGTTGGATGAGCTAAGAGACAGGCTGACGATGGGGTGAACTACATTCCGAGGCCCTCGGGGTACGACAGACTCGGACAAGTTTCAAGCAGGCTTGGCCTGGCAGTAAAGCGGATTCCGTACCCAGAAATGAGGTCACTCGCATGAGCCAGCCAAGGCAGAGGACGCATGAGGTGGTGTAGGCGCATTTGCAGTTTGGCGAGATCAAAAGAGTCGGTTTAACCGACAGAAAAGCGATAATCGGCCGACGGACGGATTTCGGCTGCTTGGAAATGAAAATCAGCAGAGGCCAAAGAAATTCGACTTCTGGAAAAGCGCATAACCGTTCACGCACAGCCGCGAAATCTATCTCGCAGTGGGACGGTTTGCCTGGGCGTGTCGAAATGGGAAGAGACAGACATTTGCATCCGGTATGGTGGCTGAGATAAACCAGCATTCGTGAACAATGCGTGAATGAAGTCAGACATGTGGCTGAGGTGGAGTCCCGCAGCAGCAGCAGCAGCAGCAGCAGAGGGTCGGGAGAAAAAATCCTCGAATAAATTCATACGATCCTGAACCCTCCCACGGTCCAGCCCTGAGAGAGGGAATGCGAGCAGGCGGGAAGACGATGGACGGCTGGGGCCAGGATTCAAGACAAAAAAAGAATGGCTCGTGCGTGGCCGATTCTAGACCAGCCCAAGAGGCGCCCTGGCCGAAACTCTGTCTCTGCTCGCAGCTTGGAATATTGAGTAAAAGTTCAAGTGCAAGTGAGAGGCGCGCTTGTTGGCGGTTGCATTTTCAAAGATGCAACCTTGGATGTAATACTCGGAAGGGCTGGGATGGTGATGTCGATACTGAATTGACCTGTGCTGGGCTGAATGGAGCTGACCGAGAGGTGAGCGGATCGGGCGCTCGGTGAAGTGGAAGTGGAAAGGGACGTTGGAGGAGGAGCTACCTGCCACTTGCCAACTGCACAACACGCACAGCACAGCTGGCAAAGGGTTCATTTTGTGGCAATGAACACAACGCTAAACTACCACGATACGATGCGCCTTGCCTGGGTATCACATCGCGTCGCGTGGTTGACAAGTAAACTAGGTAGACAGTACAGTACGTCGGAAATGGACACGGTCGTCGAGGCACAACCATAGCCAGACGGGTGTAGTAGAGTGACGTTGGCGTATGTGGCTTGCGCATCGTCATTTGAGGCCTTGCATTTCGCCCAGAACGATGCCGCCTACGGTTAGTCTCTGGAGGTGTCTCTCCTCGGTCGGGAGCGAGTAGCGGACCTAGTTGGCTGCTTCTGCCACAAAAGGCGTCCGCTTGTGTAAATTCAACGCCATGACGCGGGTAGACGCTAGTCCCGGCGGAAGAACGGACCATATGAATGAAAGTGTGGTGATGTGCCGTACTGACATGCTCGTCGTCTGGAACGCTGTCCAAGGGAGATGGGACGAGATGGGACGCATGGTATAGTGTAGAAAACGAAGCGACCAGCAGAGACAGATCGAAGTCATGCCTGTGGACGTAATTGGCACCAGAAGGACATAGATAGTATCCAGTAGACATAAAGGATGGGATAACCCGGGGAGAGAATGAATCATGGCCCTGCCCTGCCCGCCCAGAACCGGCCGAATGGCCTGAGGCAGAGGGTCGCCCCCATTTTTACACCCCAATGATGCGGCATCTTCAAGGGCAGTATCCCTGCCGTCCGCGGACATGACGATGAAAAATACGTCATGATGGGGGCCCCGCTATCCAAGCGAATGGGGCTGGTCCATCCAAGTACCTGGCCCTGACAGGCCTAAACCAACCTAGGCCTGCTCTTTAGCTGCAACCAGATTTCAGAGCTGGTGGGAAGGGAACATGCAGGACGCTGAAAAATCCAGGAAACTGAAAATGTCGAGAAAACATGAGGAGTAAGAAAATAGCACCCACAAGTCTTGTAATTGCTTTTTTGGTCCTTTTTCGCTGCTGCTATCTCTGTGCGTGCAATCAAACAGTCCATGTCCATGCTCGTTAATATTTGTAAGAATACCCTCGCCTTCCCCTCCGCTTGGGCAGATGTCATCGTCAAGGCACCCGGAGACGATGGCAGTGATGATGTCGTTGACATAGGCCACTCTGCTAAACCAGTCTGATGGCACCTCCAGACAAGCGGCTGCCGCTACAGAGAGCTTACACCACTTGCGGTAGGCACGCTAAGGCGACCTCGGATCCAGCGAAAGGATGGTATTTTCCTAGGAGAAATATACTGCACAGTTTGTGGCCAGCAGTGTGTTCTGGATTGCCTTTCGTCTCATTATCTGTTGGAGGAGCTGTATCTCCGTCTTGTACGGAGCGCTGTGGTATACACCTCACGTGTTTGCAGGTCGTTCACCACCAGCAATCGGCACGAGACGACAGACCCCTTGCTTGATCTCCGCCTACCCTGCCCAACGTGCCCGATTCTGGGTCCTTCCCGGTAGCTGGCCGAATGGGTCTGGGGTTGCGGCGTCCAGGTATACCCAAACATGTGAGTATCAGCATTCTTGGGATGATGAAAGCAATCCAATCATGAAACGACCGGCCTGGACGAAAACATCACGGTGCCTTATCTGAGAGGGCTGAAGCTTGCCCTTAATCTGGGGGAAGGCACTCTCCGCAATGCTTACGGAGCCGCGCTTCATGCATGTACCTCTACATTGCTGAACAACGTGATAACATGAAGTTTCCCACACACATGTGGAAGGCATCTTTGAGATGGACACCTCTTTCCCATGGCACGCTTTTTTGTAGATGCGTGGCAGAAGGATAGAACACGAAGATGCCTCATCTTCTGCATCTTCTCCATCCTACACTTACATTTCACCCGCCTGCCACTCGGTGAAAGCGCATTTGTGCATCGGCCCCAGCCACTCAGGCGTTACATTTGTTCGTAAGGGGATCCGCTTCGGGGCGTCGTGAAGGCAGGCGCAGGTCGTGGTGCAGGTCCAGCTGGACAGCCCACCACACAAGGGAAAGGGGGCCAACATGTCTTTACTACACCGTCAATGTCCGTCCATTGAAAGGATGCGGAAAGTGTGTCCTCGAGATATATCTGTAGTCACTGGTCAGTAAAAGGCTAGAAGTCGTGTAAAATACAAATGCTGGACGTCTTTTCCGGTCCACATCGTTGTCGCCTTCTTTCCATGTCGCTGTCAACCGCAGGTGTCTGGTCCGTGTCCTCATGTCTCCACTAAATTCGGATTGCTCTTGCTCTTGATCTCGCCATTACTGCGGTCCTGCCTCGTGTTCATGGTCGTCAGGCCCAGGTCGCCCTTGCTAGTCGCTACCTTCCGTGCCTTCAGAGGTATCTTACAAGAGGAAACAGCCAAAGTTGTGGAACTTTGCTCTTGCCCATCAAGTCACCCTCCCTCGTCTTCCAAATCGCCTTCTCCTGCTCTCTTTTCCTTTTCTCACTCCTGGCCATCCACACCACCACACCTCCATCTCGCCAATCGATTCGCTTCCTACGCCATTGTACCTCGACTTGGAGCTCGTACACCCTGCGCGTCACTGTCAATCCTCCCTCACCTCTTCATTCCCAACCTCTGTCATCATCGTTTGCCATTACCAAAGGCTCCAAAAAAAAAAACCCCCAGTCCACCACACACGTCGTTGCTGCTCACAGTACGCACCACGCCGTCATCGCCAGGCCCCCTTCCACACACCCCGGTTCTTTTTCCTCCAACCTTGCTGGAAGCGCCCAAGTGCCATTACGCTACAGAGTACGGAGTACATTGCTGCCCTCACGCACACGCCGTACCGACCTGTTCTTCGGCTACCTTACCTTTCCTCACGCGCCAACGCTACGCTACGCCTGCTTTTGGCCCTGTTCCAGTCCCAGGCCCTGTTCCACTCAGTACCTTTTCCCCGTCCCCGACTTGTCCTGGACGTAACGCAACCCAGCCCAGCGCAACAAACAAGCCTGCAAAGCCCGTCTTCCCGCCTCGATCGACCTGCTCCTTCAACTTCCGTCATCCGAGTCCACGTTGCCCCTCCACCAGCATCACCACCGCTGCTGCCAGTCCACAAATCTCGACTTTTCGCACTTTTCCTCCTTCAACCCGCCTCCTCTTCTGAGCCACAAAGAAAGTAACCCGGCTCTCTCCTCTCGACATCTACTTTTCAATCTCCCGCCCTACTGCAACATACCAAGCTCGCGCTGCGTTGCATTCGGTACCGCCTGTCAGCGTCACGACTCGTGCCTCGTCTCCGCATTACCAATCACCGCAAAAGTCACCCCTCAACTTGGGGCGTCACGATTGATCAAGCCGCCACCGCCTGCGACTCGCCTCTACATATAGAGATACACGCTTGCGAATAACCTCAGATCCCGTCGCTTCTTCACAGCGACTTTTACCGTCACCATGTCGACGATACAGCAACTCAAGAACTTCATTAGGCACGGTACGTTTGCACCCAGCCAGCCCCTGAGGCCCCTCTCCGCCATTGCCGCTGTCTTCTGATGGCCTTCGACGCTCTACTCGCATTTTCTTTTGCATCCACTAACAAACACTACCAGGCAAGCAAGCCCGAGCCGCGAATAACGACGAACCAGCAGCCAAGCCCCAACATTCCCCTCCCCAGAAGGCGCACTTCGGTATCTCTGAGCCCGCGCCCGCCGCCCCAGTCGCCGCCCCGCAAGCCATTCCTGACGCATACTCCGTCGCCGGTGACGGTCAAAACCGCGCAGCTCAAGCCGGTCATGCCGCAGCCCACGCCGTCGAGCCGAACCAGAATAAGACGAGCAAGTCGAGCAAGAACGTTGACAATGTGCACCTTGCCAAGCTCATCGCCGAAGAGAATGAGAGCAAGAGCAAATTCCCGAGGTATCCCGGTCTGGAGAGGTGGGACCTGGTCGAGAAGATGGGCGATGGTGCCTTCAGCAACGTCTACCGCGCGAGAGATACCCAGGGCGAGCATGGCGAATGCGCCATCAAGGTCGTCCGCAAGTATGAGATGAACAGCATGCAGGTGAGTTGTTGCTTGGGTGGTCACGGCCGCAACCATGTGTTTCCTTCGTTGTACAATCGCATTTCTTTCCTTGTTCTTTTGCCATGTTTTCTCCATGGTTCCATACCAACCAGGGTCGATCTTAGGGAAACAAGCATTTACACCCGGACTTCAAGAAAGTCCCAAAAGCTGCAGAGGTGCGAAACTTTTCAATATCTTCTTTGTCTACTTGTCTGCCATCCTCGCTTTCTCGGACTGCGTGTTGCTCTGTTCTTTGTTCAGAGGATGGCCTCCATTACTTCGTAGACACCGTTACTGACCTCGAGACAGAGGGCCAATATTCTGAAGGAGGTTCAGATCATGCGCCAGCTCGATCACCCCAACATTGTTAAGCTTGTTGACTTTTCCGAGTCGAGGCAGTACTATTACATCATCCTTGAGCTGGCACCGGGCGGTGAGCTCTTCCACCAGATCGTCCGCCTCACGTACTTCAGCGAGGATCTCTCGAGGCACGTCATCGTCCAGGTTGCCAATGCCCTGGAGTATCTACACGAGGAGCGTGGCGTGGTTCATCGGTAAGCGAACTAGTCATGGTGGACACGGCCGTCTTGACGTCATCCCACATAAGTGTCTGGCGTAATCAGTTGCTGACGATCTTGCAGTGACATCAAGCCGGAGAACATCCTATTCAGTCCCATCCCCGTCGTTCCGTCAAAGCAACCGAAGCCCAAGCAGCCTGGCGATGAGGACAAGGTCGACGAGGGCGAGTTTATTCCTGGCGTCGGCGCTGGCGGTATTGGCCAGATCAAGATTGCCGACTTCGGTCTCTCCAAGATTGTATGGGATAACCAGACGATGACGCCATGTGGCACCGTCGGATACACTGCCCCCGAGATCGTCAAGGATGAACGCTATTCCAAGTCGGTCGACATGTGGGCTCTCGGATGCGTGCTCTACACCCTCCTTTGCGGCTTCCCTCCATTTTACGATGAGAGCATTGAGGTTTTGACCGAAAAGGTTGCCAAGGGTCAATACACCTTTTTGTCTCCTTGGTGGGATGACATTTCAAAGTCTGCCCAAGACCTGATTTCCCATCTCTTGACTGTTGACCCCGAGAAGCGCTACACTATTACCGAGTTCTTGGCCCACCCTTGGATCAAGGGCTCTGGTCCTACGCCTCGAGAGGAGAAGAAGAACCAGCCTGAGATGCTGCGCGCCTTTGACGCGACCAAGTTTGCAGATGGCGAACGCAGATACGACTTCCGCTCGCCAGGAGCCGTCAACCTTCGCGAAGTTTTCGATGTTGGTTATGCTGTCCACAGGCAGGAGGAAGAGGCCAAGAGAAGGAAGCAGGTCGGTACCAAGGGTGGTGTTCCTGCGCGTTTCATGAACAACCTGAATGAGGAGTCAGAAGAAGAAGATCAGGAGATGGCTGACGCCAAGGACGCCGAATATGTCCACAAGCCTTCGCAAGCCACACAAGCACTGGAGCAAAGCATGCGGAATGCGCAGATTAAGGACCAGCAGGAGCAGCAGCGTGGACGCGAGCGTGAGAGACAAGCCCACACCACAGAAAAGGGTTATGGTCAACACTCTGCAGCTGTCACTGCTGCTGCCCGTCAACAGGTTAGAGACCGCAACAGGCAGAAGGGTGCTTTTGAGCTGAGCCTCGATGGTGCCACACTATTGGGTCGGAGGAACAAGCACCCCTTGGCAGCTCAAGCTGGCGGAGCATAGGAGCCTCGCACCCCAAGCTGCAGTCCGCCTAGAGTTGAAGCTCTTGTCACACAGGCACCGAGTGTGACGTAGATCTAGATGGCGGCGGCACAGCATGAATCGTTGGGTGTGTTTCTTTTCCGGCGTACAGGGGTCAATGGGAATGGCATTCCTTGGTCGAGTGGCTAAGGACATCAGCGCAGTCATGAGGCGGAGGTCTATGGATATCCAATTGTGTTGAGTTTTTTGTCAATTTCTTTTCTTGGGAAGGATGGGCTACTGCCTTAATCTTCTCGCTTGCGGCATCAGACTCATATGGGCCTGGAGTTTTATTGGTGTGAGGATGAGGGTTCTTACCGTAGTTGACAATGAAGACATTTGCAATTTCACCTCTGGAGAAGTGTACCTCTCTCTTAGCCCTTGAGCTGACTACCAATGCACATTGAAGTATTGTGGGACTGAACCTCAACATCAGGCAGTGAACGCAGGCATTACGGAGCCCAACAGATTGCAAGAGCATAAAGAGCAAGTGTGTAATGATGCTATAGAAATGGGATTTGAAAGCATCTGGCTAATCCTCACCATCATACTAATGTGTGAGAGTTTCTGGAGGACCTACGATTAGAGCAAATTAGTTCTCAAAAAGCTGTAGATTTCCATGGCACCTGCCCTATGTAAGGAAAGCCATCATGCATGTGGATGGAAGCCCCATTTTCATTTCATTCTTGGTACTAGAAATCCCACCTATCATGACCATGATTTGCTATTTGGGGAGAACACCATGTCGAAAGATGAGATGCTCACCACTTGGGTCTTTTCTTGGTCAACTCTTGGTGTCTTGATTGAACTGCCCAGCTTTTCCTGGGTAGTCTTGCTTGAAGGCTGTCAAAAACCAATGTCTCGGATGGAAGAGCTGAGCATGACACATGTTTTGGAATGAAGACTGGACTGGATCAAGGGATGGTATTCTACCCCTCCCTTAGATAGAACCAAAAGTCTATATGATGGCCTCTCCCATGTCACTAGCAGAACAATATTGCATCGAGACTTTTCTATTTTCATGCTTGCTTCATACTGCCTTCATAATGGCTAGCTCAACTCTAGGAAACGCGGCCGTCGTGCTTTTCGTCTTCGCCATGTGGGCCATCGTCATCGCCGCCCGGCGCAGTTCCATAGTCAACATGGACCTGCCGGGCGTCTCGCTGGAGAACCATGCCAGTCAACCGGACCAGCAAGACGCCGAGGTGAAAATTGTAGGACGCTCGTTTGTTGGGGGACACGCTGCGTGGGCTGCAGCCTGGGAAGCGTTGTAACGAACGTGGAGTTGTCTACGAGCTGTTGGGGCGTTTTTGGGCGGCGTGCCTTGGAGCGATGAAGCGGCGTCAAGCTCCGATCTGCTGTCGATGTCGGACATTGAGGAATCGGCGCTGAATGCGACGCGACAGTACGAGGAGAGGTGGCTTTGCACAAAGTTGCCAATGTCATGGTCAATGGAGGCGTGAGGCAGCCTCCAATCTTGACAGAGCCACGCGTGTCATGGACAGGCGAGTTTCGACTATCTCCACGTTTACATGCGGGCTTGAGAGCGTACTCTGTGTGTAAGTTCCTCCTCAAGGTGAAATACACAGAGCTAACTTGCGTAACAGGTCAGTCGCGATGCGCCTGTTTTTTGGGGGGGGCCAGCAAAGAGTTTGCGAAAACCAATCTACACAGCAGATGACAGGAAAGCAGGAAGCGGGGTGGTGGTGTTCATGTGGACAAAGATTTACGGTTCAGGAGATGTAATGTGGCAGCGTGAAGAGCATATTGGGGTCGACCGTGGCGTTTTGTTTGAACTTCCGGGGACGATGAACTCAAATTCTTATGGGCAGAACATGTGCCCAATGAAGTGTTACGAATCACGAGAATCCGAGCTCTTCTCTTGATCAACGAGGTTCGGTTAAGAGCATCTGATCTAGCTTGGCAAGAACAAGTAGCGCAGGCAGTCAGTGAACTTGGCCGATTGATAGCATGATTTATTGTACCTGTGCGTGTTTATATCTCACAACCACCGCCATGAGTATGACCTGCTTCAGGGACTTTCTCGTCTTTGACCTGTTTCCCCGAGGGATAGGTCTCCCAGCAGGACTCCACTTACCCATCTTGGCTCAAAGTCATCGTGACCTCCCAAAAAGCCGAGCGGGTCGTTTCCTCTGGTAGATATACTCCCTACACTTGAAAACTCGGCAACAGTGTAGTCCGGCATAGTCATCTACTTTTCATCGCCAATGTTCATTGGCACGATCCCTGGACTGAGGTAACATCTCGACAGAATCACCGTGGACTCCGGCCTATCGCAGCCCGAACTCCGCTGGCTGCGGCTCGGTGCTGATACCCAACTAAGTCCCTGCCAGCGTCTCCTGGTCTGAGTGATCGTGACTGCAGCATCGCCATCTCTCGCTCCGTGTTTGACAGCCCTGTAGTGCTGATAAAGCCACTGTGGCATCACATGACTGCCTGGGCCTCCAACTCATCGAAGACGTCCTGTCAACTCTCCAGGAGACCTGGGCGGTTGTTGCACTTCCCGCCCAAGCAGCAAAAATGCGTCTGCTAGCGCCGTTCTTTGATGAGCACGTCACCCATGCGATGGTGTTCTTGATGGCCGGCCGGATCCTCTCGGCGTCCCCAATACGCCCTATGCCAGACCCCTTGTCGTGCACACCGCTCCGCCGATGACCCCAGACGTCCGGGGATCTCCCCAATGACCCCTCTGGTCTCTCCTCGACAGACCGGACTCGCATGAAGGGATGCACGAGATCTGAAGACGAGCGGCCCGGCCCGGCGCACGCAACTCCGCGAAGCTGGCCAGCATGCCGGGGTCAAGGGTCCATGGGTCCGATCGGATCTGGGGTCACGATCTCGAGCACTGGGCACTTGCCCCAGATTGCGCAATTATGGGGTTCTTGGCGCGATGGTCGTGGAGTTGCGCAACGAAAGGCTTGTTTAATCGCAGCCCCTGCCCCAGCGACCACTTGAAGTCGTGAAGACTGACTGTACGATCCTTAATTCGGCAGCAAGGGCTGCTGAGATGTGTTTCGGTAACCTTCAGAACCCCAAGCTTATTGGGAATAGCATCACACTGGCGGCGACCAGATTCCACTTGGAATCCGTGTGTTCTCCCAACACTCTGGCCGCTTTCATACAGCCACTACCAAAGGAAGGTTCCACACGTCTGGGGAACATCTCACTTCACCCCAGCATCACGGGACTGGTGATACATTGGATCAAAAGGAAATGTCCGGGAACTTGTCCAGCACAGCGACGAAGAACTCTGCGAAAAGAGATAACCCACTTTCGGCTCGACGGCGACAGGTCTGCAAAATACTTGCACTTCGCCAACGGCTCGGCGCCTCTTGGTATGGAACACCACGGACCTGGATCGTACGCATCGCAACAGCAACGAAATATGCACCTACAAGCAAGGGAAAAGTAGAACGTCAGCTATTTTTTCAAAGCGATAGGCGACAATTAGCCCCAGGGAGTGGATTACCGACTGTTGGCTTCAATCGAAGGCGTAAACGGCCATCGTTGTGGACAGCATAACTTCACTCAACGTCGCTCCGCGAGCAGCAAAATTGATAAAAACGTGGCAATATCATAGCCACAAATGCAACAGAGACCATCAACACAGTCACGGAACAATCAAATTGTTTTCAACAGCGCATTTCGAGGGGGGAAGGAGCACCCAAGGTCTCGAGCATCTTGTGGGAGAGGGAGAGAGAGAGAGAGAGCGAGGACCTTGATGGCCGCAGGATTGATAAGAGGAGGTTGAGAACCCGGATGGACAACCTTGATGGCCTACCCCAGTACACCACCACAAAGTACATCACCAACCGCCAACCACCGACCACCATCCATCACGATGCTCCGTGCCTTGTCCTCCAAGAGTCCAAACAGAGGCAAGGACCGGCTTGCGCAAGATGACCAGCGCATCACTTCAACTCTTGGGCCTAGCTGAGCGGGCGTGTTCGGATTCAGCAAGTCATCGGCAACGACGCAACGCATGGCGGACGATGATGGCCCGTCGCTATCGGTCGCATAGCTTGGATGAGACAATTTCCACCTCCTCGCCGTCGGCCAGAATAGCCTGGCGGTTCCGTTACCATCCCCGCTCATGAGATTGGACTGGATTGCCAGTCTATCCTTTCCACCGCCTTTTGTTGTCTATCAGCACCTGGTCAGTTCAGACACATAAAAGGGCCACTCATCCCATGCCATTCTCGTTCTCGAACTCCCTCGTCGTCGCATCTCTCGACACTCTCATTGCCTCCGTCTTCGTCTCTCACCGAAAGAGCGACCGACCTGTCCAGCTTCCGCGGTGAGCAGCCTCGGTCAGCAACGCGTAAGTGATAAAGGCCAGACACGAGAGAAATGTAGACAAAGAAGAGAAGAGCCACACACACCGTGTGAGGAGGTTTCTTCCTCAGTCTCTCATCCCATTGTCTGATGTTGGCCTGAATGCCTGCCTGAGAACAATACTCAACTCTCATCTCGGACAGGAGACAACCCCCACGGTATTGAGCCACCGACATCTCATTTTTCTCTTCTGGCCCCTTCCTCTCAGTCCCCTTTTCTCTCACCCTTGCCATCTCGTCTCCTGCTGAGCCCGGAGCTATCAGCTGTTCGGGAAAGCCGCTCCTCTCAGGGCGTCACCCTATCGCCGCAGCCCAAATCGAGAAGTCCTCGTGATTGGATCTGTCTCGCTGTTTAGCTAAGAGTTATTGTCTCTCTTATTTTTTTTTTCGCGGAATCTGCGACACAGTCTCTTACCAGGGTCTCCCGCCTGACGTGGTCTGTTTTTGCCCATTCCCCGAGGCCGAGTCATTACACGACCGAAGCCCTAGTTTCCTAGGGCTGGCCACAGGTGAAGTCTCACCCGTGAGACTCACATCATTGGGCTGTCTTCTTCAAGTGAAGCTGTGAAGCTTCCTACCTCATCGTGACGATTGTTCCCAAGGTTTCCATTTGGCTGGAGTCTGGAGTCGGCAGTCCGTCTCCTCTGTCCGGATAACCAGACATGGTCGTCTTGTTTGTTGTTTCTCCCGCAAGGACTATGCTTATCTGGTGCTTGGTCTGCCGATGCTTGGTCTGCCGAAGCAGACGGATTCCACTCGGCCCAATCACTAGTTCCTTGTCGGACCAATGCAAAGAGTCCGGGCGCATCACCTGAAGAGTCGAGTGTGGGATGGCACAAACTCTGTTTCGCGCGGGTGCCGCATGCCAAGCGCATCACAGGCAGATTTCCTTGTCTGTCGTCGTACATGCTGCCATGCAGACTGAAGTGTGTCTCTCTGCTGCCAGTGGCAACCTCGGACACACCACACAATCATGTTGCTATACACCACTCCAGCCAGGCCACGACAGCAAAGTCGGCGCCGTCGGCTTCTTCAGCCTAGTTGCTCGGTCATTTCTTCGACCATGCCAGTATCCCCCAAACCAGCCCATCGTACATCCGATAGTCCATTCGGGCCCGGCTCTTCCCACCCTCCCGTGTCCATCCTTACAGAGTAGACCGAACGTCTGACCGATTACGGGCGGGGCTATCCACGCCTGGCCCCTCTCGTCCACTCGCTTCACGACGATCCCTACCAGGCCGGCTCCGACATGCCATTCACACGACCACAGCATCTCATGCAAGCTCATCCTGCCGCCCTGCCGTGGCTCGCCATGAACGCCGCTGCTCGATGCCCAGTCCGACGCGCTCGGTCCAATCACAACATTCCAGCTCCCCGTTGTCGGGTGGACCCAGCCCGAACGTGGCACATTGCTCCGTCCTCTATCCGACCACCACGCCTCCAACTTGAACCCGTAGATTCGGTCTCAACCCCGCTTCACAACGTCCAGCCCACAGCTCAGCCTATCTTGGCCTCCATGTGTAGAGCTATTGTGGATCAGCCTGATGTGGTATCACACAGCCGTCATGTCAGCTTCTAACCCCCATCCCACTCCGAAGAGGACGCGGCGGCATGCGCGGTACGGTTTCGACGATCTTGGGCGCCACCAAGCCTTCACCTCCGGGGATGCCCGTCTTTGACAACGTAGCGGCGAATAATGCCGCGCTTTATCCAGAGCTGGAAATCTGAGGGTTGGCTGACTACACGTGGGGGATCAAGTCTATATAAACCCCAGAACTTCTCGACCAGACTCGATCTTGGTTCTTCATCGACTCAGCAGCTTCACTCACCAGACTCCAAATAATAATCACCAATTTCAAGCTTTTCGCTTAACCCAACCAAACAATCACAATGGCTCCCTGGTGAGCTTGCCTCCCTTGGCCGAGCTTTGCAGACTCGCCCTTGCAGTCTCGGCTTCACCCGCTTCAACCTCAAGAATTAGTAGCTAACACAGAGATTTCAGCACTTGCAAGTCTTGCGACTCCACCTGCGCCGGCTCCTGCTCCGCCTGCTCCTGCGGCTCTTGCTCCGTACGCTCCCCTCTGACCTTTTAAGACAACCTCAAAAGGCTGACAGTAGATTCCCAGCACTAAACTCAGCATGATGCTTCCGCTCGACAGCGCCTGAAACCCCAGCAAAAGAGGCTCGCTCGATTATCAACCCCAGAGTTGTGTGCCCCCCTCGACACGGACCAAAGTCGTATCTGACGGGATTGGGATGGAGGATTCTTGGAGACGCGGATCATGAATTGCTGCCACAGCTGATCAACACCGCTGAAACCGGCCCTGGCACGCACGGAGCGGTTTGCGTGACAAGCTGGCGGATGTTGGTCACTGTCACCAAGGGATGATGATGTTTTGTTTTTGACGATTTTTTTGGATTCTCCTGGTATGATAGTTTCCAATCTATGAGTGATTTTGATATCCGGGACCTTCTGCTGTGTTTTGTAATTGCTGCATGAATGTGGATATGCGAATGAATCGTGGAAATGCTTTTCTCTCGGCCAAAGTGTGGAGATTTCGGAAATCTCCATTTCTATCCCTTCCACAACTGCCGAGCTTGCATGCTGGAGGGGAGACATGGGGAGTCATGCTGGAGAAGCTGTTGTCGAGCTAGCTTACTGGCCAGTGACGGCACAACATGATGTGAAGCAGTCAGTCTCTCTCGGGAGAGATTCCAGAGCGTTTGGATTTCTAGTGTGGGAGTTGGTGATGAGACGATCCCACGTTCGAGCTCGAGCTCTGCTTCCGTGTAGCTTGACGAGCTAGCTTCTTAGCTTGGGTAAAATGCTGCAGATACCGATCTGCTGCGCCCATGCGGTTTTCGCGGCCCCCTCTTTCCCCCACGCTGCAAAGATGAAGATTCTGGGACGAGCGCTTTGCAGAAACGGGTGACGGCGGCAGGCAAAGTGCATTCTCGAGGATGGTGGGTGGGCCATATCATGCCCGTGTGATTATGTTATTATTGGGTAGAAGCGGGCTAGACTCGGGGGGGGGGGAGGGTCAGCTGGTGGGCGTGGCGCAGGGAGGGCGGTTGGGAGGATGCGGTTGGGAGGATGCGGTTAGTGTCGTGAGGGGATGAGGTGGCGTGGGAGCGTGGACGGGAGTGTGGAGGCGGAGGCGGATAATCGTTCTGGCGGGGTGGGTGGGGGGTCCCGTCCAGGTCATGATCATGAGGGGACAGTGTCGTTTAGCCGGGAAGGTATGTTGGTTCATCGTGATGAATCGGCTTGGAGGAGATGCAGTGTGTTGATTTGGGTGTACCACAGATCTAGTAAGTATTGCGGTGTGATCGAGATGGGATGGACCTGGTAATATTCCCGCCTGGTAGTCTGGACGAGGAGGCCACGATGAACGATGTCTTTGTTTGCGTCACTTTACAAATAAGTATACGTATCCGACGGGTATAAGCTAGAGCATTGGAAGCAAGATGATAAAACTTCTCTCAGGTTTTGGCCTGTGTCTAGGAGTGGCGTCCTGGTGATTGATACCTAGGTACACTGAAGGGTGCCCGAATAACTCAGACAGAAGCCTTATCAAGATAGAATGATAGTCAAACGCAAAAAATCGTCAGTAGCACCGGCAGCTAGTCTGCCAACAAACATCCCGAGTGCCTCGTAGCTGTGAGCCCAGTGCAGCAGCTACAAGAGCTTCGACAACAAACAATAACAAAGAATCGACACGGGCGATCACAAAGTGGGAGAAGCATCGGGGATGTCCGTGCTTCCCGCGGGGCGATGAGCTGTCACCTCCACAGCCAACAAGGAAGATGCCGGCGAACACATCTCCAATCAGCGATTGACTCTCACGTATCCACGGGCTCTTTCTTGGCTATACCCCTAATGGTGCTGCGATGACGGGGTTACATGTTCATCGCGTCTGTTGGCCGTTCTTTCCAAAGACAGTATAACGGGCGCGGGCGATAGAGGTAGACAACATAGACAGCTGGAAGTGGGGATTGGCCCGGCGGGACGGAGCAGCGGGAATGGGAAGACGCATTTGTCAGAGGGCCACGCGAAATTGCTTTGCAGCGGGATGTTGATTGGTGAAGAGGATCGGGCTGGAGGAAATTTAGGACTCAGGCAGATAACACGCAGGCGATTCGGAAGGGGATTCGGAGTCCCAGTAGCTTGAGTAGCACGAGGAAAGGCTACACACCACTCAGGACGACTCACGTGCAGTATGGGGACCTTCTCTGGCTCAGATGGCTGGTGTGCTAATCATGGTGTGCCGCAAAGTATGCTGGGGAAAAGCGGTATCGATATTGCGATTCACGCTTGACAGCTTGCGATGCTCTAAACCCGTGAGAGGTCAAACCAGTCAAACATTGCTGTTTGCCACCCCATGTATCCTCTCTTTGCCCTGAGTTTTCATACATGAAGTTATCAACCTCCACCTCGCGCGCCGGAGAGTGCCAAGTGCGGTGCTACAGCGAGAACGCCCGAGGTGATGGTAGCACTGCCGACAAGAAAATGGTACAACGATATGAGGACCCAAGTCCTTCGCCAACGCTTTTCAGCCTTCTCCTTTTAAGCTTCGTTCTTCTCCATCTCTTCCTTCACCCTAGCTCTTTCCTGATGGCACTGTATTTCCAGGGTTCGGATGCGATCCTGACATCGAAGCTTCTCGGCATCGGCAGGGCGCTTGAGAACATCGGCGAGCTGCCGAGACTTCTCAGAATGCCTCTGGTCAATGCTGTCTAGCTGCTCTTGTAACTTAGCATGATCATCCTGCAAAATCCTCATTTCGGCCGTCCATCGTGTCTCCAGTTGTTCAAGTCGTCTCCCACATGCCGCTTCCTGTTGTTCCCTAAGTTTCTTGAAAGGAACCTCGAGCAGTTGACGTGTCTGATCTTTTTAACTTATTTAAAGTATTCAGAATAGAGCCTCATGTAGTATATATAGCTATGTTTAGTTATAGATAACATATACTGGATTCTGCCTCTTAATTACGTGCAACATATTCCCAATAAAGCATCAATTTGCGGATCGTCAGTTCCAGGTCGGAGACCAAGATTCACTCCATTATATTCACCAACAAGGTATTTAGATGTCAACCATGGGGGAGTCTACCATCATCCTGAATGCCATGTTGACGTTGCATTCTCATATTGTTAATCTATGCCTCATCTTTTATCTACCATCAAAATCCCCGAACCAGGCGAATAAGTACGTTGACAACACCATTGAGCTCTCAAAATCCATGTCATTCGTTGAGACTGTGAAGACTGTCCGACGCCAGGGGCTTTCCTCCATCCTTCTAATCGGGAATGGTGTTTCGGGAGTGAAACCCCATCTAGTAGTTGCACTTTTTCTACGAGTCAGCATTCTCACCTGAGGTATTCGTCTCCACGTCGGGGTAGGGAGACTACTTACGCAGTACGAAAGCTGATCATTGTTCGGGCCAGTAGAACCCATGTACGCACACTTGCCATCAGCATGTGCTTGCCGGAAGTCGTCTGATGGAGTGCAGACCCATGGACGCAAACGGGTAAGCGCCTTGTTGTCGGGCTGTTCTTTGAGTGCGTCGTCGTAGGACTTGCACATAGATACGTCTTGTGCAGTTTCTGAACGATCACATGTCGCCAAGACGGTTGAGATACTGCCTAGGAGGAGAGTGGCGACGAGAGAGTGTGGAAGTTGCATTGTGAGTAAGACGTGGCTTGGTAAAACGTCGTGACTGATAGACAAGAGGTTGACGAAGCGGTATATATTCGAGACTTTCGGTAGGATGAGAAGAACGTGGGAGAATGATGGCGGATGGGGATGCTTCCCATGGTGCCCTTGACAGACCTATATACCTTTTGTTCCTGGTAGCTATCCTCGAGGTCTAATGACTCCATCAGTTGGATAAGGGGTAATTGAATTCCTACGAGAAATTTGGTTTAATTTGCTTTTGTCGCATAAGAGGAGAGATAACAGCCGAAGGAACTCGTAAAGGTACTTTAATAAGCTTCCCTATGTTGCGTGTGATTAGAAATCGAAGTAAGATGAAAGTTTTAGTTACATTGTGTCAGTTTAAAAAATCCAAGAAACTGACTAGCCGTTACATTGGAAGTTTTGGCGGTTGTTTGATCGCCAAAATCTTTATGTTTGCCCACACCAGGCGCGTGGCGCCATGTAAGGGTCTCGATCTAGGGCATGGCAATTGCTTACCAACTGCCACCTGTCGATGCCACGGCTAACGGGGGGTGCTGGGCATCCGTCGGCGGAGACTACATCTCACCTGACCGTTGGGTCCTTGGTGTCAGGAATAACACGCTCGAGGTGCAGAGTTTGCACTAATTAAACCTCAGGCGGCCGGCGGTATCTCCAAAAGGCTGCGCCTGATTTAAACTATTTAAACTATTTGAAATAAGACTATGGCCGCCCCAGCAGCAGCAAAACCCCAAGAAGGGAACGTTAGAGAATTTCCGGGAGATATTGCAGAAGAGGCAGCAGAGGGGGAAGATCCAGGGTGAGCTGTCCCAGGGTGAGCTGTCCCAAGACGAGCTGCTGCAACCGCTTTCGCAAGAGATCGTGGATAAAAAACCGGAGATTTGAGACACTCCGAAAGCGACGGGAGTGACCACCTTGTGTCTGTTTGGCGACAGGTACTGGGTTAACGGTGGAGGTCAACTCAGGGTACGTTTCAACCGTCTCCTGAAAAATTGAGGTGCATCACTAAAGATGAGTATTTCAGGAACTCGAGCCTTGAAAGCTCCAGCCATCTGCAACTCCAGAACGCCACGAACGAGTATTACAACGTTGCGTTGGGTGGCCAAGGCTCGTGGTTCGCTCGTTGACGAAGGTTACACAGCCAGGAAATCAACGGTAAATACTCTGCATCTTCTCTGTCTCCAGCGATGAACAATCTTGCAGCTTTCAGCGATAACTTCAGATCCATTTACCCAGGCGACCACGCAATCCTCCATGACGAGCACCCGGATGAGGAACCCACTTTCGTGTCTTTGTCTACCGACGGCTACTATTTCGTGCGAACGTCTTTTGCGTGGGCTCATTACCTTCCCGCGTCTATCCTCAGCAAGCTCAAAGTACAGCCTTCTTTAATTGACAGGTTATGGTTCGGGAAGAATGGGACATTCGCATCGCAGCGCAAGAATCCGCAATACGTCAGGCTTTCAACCAGTCTTCAAGCATACGAAGAATCAGCTTATTTGGAAGCGAGTTACTTGGAAAAAGATTACCCAGCCCTTGAACAAACGATCAGAGACCATGCAACAATTACCAGGGTCCGTTTAGTATCACCTGTCGTACTACCAATCCGGAATATGCTGACAGTCCTGTAAGGTTCTGGCTCTCAAGTTCTCAACCCTCTTGTTCCATCTCAGTATGCAGTCGTTTTCGGAGACGGAATTGCGAAATGTGCGCATGCTGAAGACAAATTCGTCTCTTTGTTCCGGAAGTGGTGCGCACATAGCTATGGGATCTTGCCAGACGATGTCGATGTGGCCCCGATGGGCTAGCAGAAAGGCACAGTGAAATGGCATCTGCCATGTTTGAAGCCCTAGGATCTCGTTGCTTATAAAATGAACAAGGTCAGGAGATAGGTATATTGTTAAGAAAGAAAAAACAGTTGAATACTCGTGACATCATCACTCTCTTCGATTACCCTAGTAACTGACATCACGACATTTTTCCTTCTCGTTCGAACCTATACAGCTTGTGGTAAGTCTGCCTGTCACTAATCAGTCTGACCTCTCCAATCTCCGTGACATAATAATGTCAATCATGTAGGCTTATGTGTCCATCTAAAAACGTACTGAAGTAGGCTGCAGAATAGAGACCAGAATTGGGTGTCTTTCGAAAGGGAGATCTATGAAAATGAAGCTCCGACTAAATAATACATACTACAAGATTTCAATATTTCGATCATGTTTCTGACTGTATAATTAAAGCTTAAACGTGATAGATAATCAAGTAAACAATGTAACTTGAACATCCACAAGTATTGTGATTTTAGTTGTTTGGTCGGACTAGCGACTATACCCGACCAACCATCAGATATAGATATATTAGCTTGAACACACCTTGCTTGATCACGCTATTTCTTCCATAAAAAGGATCTCAGAATGAGCAGCGCTGACTTTGACTGTTTACGTCACCGATCCTCTGATTTCCGCTCAGCTTTCGCGGGTTCCAAGTCGCCAGTGAAACGCCCCGACGTGTATAGCATCAATGGTATGGAGGGAGGGTGGTATATCTGCTTTAAAATTCATGCAACTACTCTTATCCTACAGCTCGTCGCTTCGATGAAACCAACGCAGTCAGCTTGGGGGCTTACAGGTCCAGTTCTCTACGTCCTTTGAGCCATGCGGGCCCGAGCCTCCAAAGGTGTTTCTCAACGGATACCTGCAGTGCTTCCGCTGATAATCGATGCCCAAACTCGCAGAATCGTTTACGAATTTTGTTCCCTTGAGAGTCTCCGGTGCATTGCCATTCTCCACCCAGTCAACGACGGCAGCAAGGACGTTGTGCTCGCCGTCGAAGGGGAGGTTGCCAGCAGCCGCAGCAGCACCGCCACCCTGTCCAATGACCCACGCACCAGGACCAGAAGAGCAGTGGTTCATGCCCGAAATGCGGAAGAGGCGCGCGAAAGCGTCCATGCCGGCGTTGTCGAGGTTCATGCCCTTGGCCAGGCGGTCGTAGAAGAGGGTCGTGTGGAGACTCGTGATGAGGTTGTCCTGCGTTCCGTGATACATCAAGAGCTTGCCTCCCCGGCTCATGAAAGCGGACAAGCTGCTGGGGTTTGTCCTGACGTTGCCCGGGTTCTTTTGATCCGCGTCGATGCCGTCAGGGTCGAGCTTGTAGGTGGCGGGATCCCACTTGGGATCGTTCTTGACGGCAAAGCGGAACCAGTTCTCCGACAAGGGAAACGGCTTGCCGCGATACAGGCCTTCGGCGGCTAAAATCTCGCTACCTGGGTTCATCCCAGGCCAGAACATGGTTCCGTTGGGGTAGTTGGTCGGGCTGTAGATCTTCCTGACAATCTCGACCTGGGCAGCAGTGAGGCATCTCTTCTTGTCGTTGGCGTCGTCCTTGCACTGGATCTGGCTGGGATCAAAGTGACACTGCGAAGGGTCCTCAATGATACCATCCTCAGCGCCGTCAATGATGTCGCACTGTTTGAGCACCTCTTGGTGGATGGTTCTCTTCCACATGGATGCGCTGA
This sequence comes from Colletotrichum trifolii, assembly GCA_004367215.1. Lineage (NCBI taxonomy): Eukaryota > Fungi > Ascomycota > Sordariomycetes > Glomerellales > Glomerellaceae > Colletotrichum > Colletotrichum trifolii. The sequence continues at coordinate 57,941 of RYZW01000067.1, read as the reverse complement.
TGAAGTCCTTTGAGTCGGTGGCTCCTGTCAATGGGAGGAAGCCTGCCCGCCAGGAATACAGGTTATTGAAGTCGACGGCCGGAGCACCGGCAACGATTCCGTCAAAGTCTTCGGGAAACATGTCGGCGGCTTGGATGCCTTGGCGACCGCCCAAAGAGCAACCCAGAAGATAGGACTTCTTTGCGCTCGTCTTGTAGAGAGATTGCACAAGCTGCTTGCCTGCAATGACGCCCACGTGAATCCTGCGTATACGTCAGCTTTGGTGCCGTCAATTCGATGGGACTGACTGGCCACGTACGCTCGGTAGGAAAAGTCGGTAACAACATCTTCGTTGTTGAGAAACTGGACTCCGCTAGTACCGTCGTGTCCGTTATTCGTCCCGACAGCTGCAAAGCCGTTGGCAGTGGCGTATGCGAGATCCTCGTAATGAACGCCTGGCCATCGTTAGTCTCAACGTCTGGTGGCGAGATGCCTCAGTTACTTACAGCCGTCGAGACCGCCGCCACCGATTGTCACCACTCGGCCGTTCCACGTCTCGGGCAGCCACACCTCGGTCACAACCTCCGATCGCCCAGATGTGGTGATATTCATGGCGATTCGGCAGAGATTTGTCCTGACGACCTGGCTTGAGCGGCGACAGTTCGCATTTTGCTCTGGGAAAGTGAGGTTCGTGTCAGTCGTCACGAACGACTGCGCTCTCACGGTGGAGTTCGCCACGAGGATCTTGGGGTTGAGAGCTGCGCAGTCTGCTTGTGCTGTCGCGAACGCCGGCGCGGCAAGCGTCGCGATGGCGACAAAGGCCTTGAACATGGTCATTTGATGAGAACCAAGAGCTGAAGGCAAATAGCTCCAGTTTACGTGGGAAGATTTGAGTCGGATGGGACCAGCGTTGAGCGAGCAGACGTGGGTTCAGCGGAGTCGTGGTTTATTAGCTTTACGGAAGCCTGGCCTCAGAACCTGGGCGGGGTAAAGTTGTGAAGGTGAGAACGGACTGTTCGTCCCATGACTTCGTTGTCGCTTTGTCGCCCGAACATCAGGCGACCCTTGGACCCTAAGACAGCAATTTCCTACATGTGGTACAGAGTGAGTCTCTGGAAGCAATCGGGACTGAGTAAAAATGTCGTCCACATATTTCTTAAGACCATGGGGGTGATAAACATCGTGTTTGCCATGAGAAACCACTCTCATACACATGTTATCTTCAGATAATGTAGATAATCTGCGAAGAATGCTAAGCATCCAACCAAGATCACGGAGGCAAGCTGTTGGTAGTGTCGATTTCTAGGTTCATCCCTGCAGCTGGACATGTTTCCGTCATGCCTCGGCCCATTTCCCTGCCGAGTTCGGTCAGGTGAAGAGCCTCAGTCAATGAAACGCATCGATCCAATCAGAAACGAGTAACCGGTACTGTACCCTGGGTGCAGCGAACGATACAGGTGTGCTGCGACACCTCTGCATGGCTGTGCGCCATAGGAAACCGACACGACACAGGAATGGGCATATGCATATTTCGGTTGTAAAGAGCTTCAGGATTGCTTCAGCTGGTTTGAAAAAGACCCATCAGATGAGTTTGCCACATCTAGATGAGTGTGCTGTCGAAGGGCGTGAACCTGAAGCAACCAATGTCAAGATGTGATGACGGCTGGACATCAGATAACATGATCCGGTCAGTTACAATGCACAAAATACCAACTTGCCATCCGTTATCTACCTGGTGATTACATCATGGCTAGTAGGAGGAACATCCGGTGTCTTTGTGCATCTGAAAGGCAACTCTTCGTTCCATGTCGCCAACGACTCGTCTAACAGCCGTTTAGCCGACGCTCTGGTTTCAAAAACGCTCAAAATATCACGGCAAAAGTGCCGAACGGCTCCACGGCAGTTGTACCAACTGTTTATCCTGCGCGACATTAATGAAGGGCCGATCACACTGTTTTTGACCGTTGTGATGACCGTGGGGGGATGAGTTGCCTTTAGCCGAGCTGGACACTCCAACCGGCTGCGACGCCAATATATGCAAACGAGCGGTGAAGATGCCCATGAGCATTTGCAGCTTTGCAAGATGAACAAGAAGGTCGTGCCGTGGCCGCCAGGTATCATTATCGAAAGACGCCGAAAAGCTTCCAGTCGCTAGCTTACAGTTAGGTCTCCAATAGATTTGAAGGGATTTAATGAGCGCTCGATTTATCGTAACTGAGAGCGACAACACCTGCCTCTGAATTTGAAGCTCAATGGACTGATGATTCAAGGATCAAATTTGTCGGCAAAACTCCTTTTGCCGGAAATAGAATGCTTGGACACGAGAAGCATCTCGGCTACATCGCGACACGACTCCGCTGACATGCGCCAAGTTTAACCATGGGCGGCAATTATACGCCCTATACAGTTGGCCTATCACTTCAACCTGGTTGACGTATAAATCACGCGAATCTAGCTCCAAGCCTTTGAGTCTCCCTTCTGATTCTGACAAGACGCTTGAATTCTACCTCCCGTACCCGCAAAGCTTCAAGAGAGCCAGTGGCCATGCTGTTCGTCCTGGCTTTCATCTATGCGGCGTTCGCTGCTCAGGTCATCGCAGGACCATATCCCAGAGATACGGTTGATCAGCTACAGGATGCAGGGATAGAGAAGCTGAAGACTTATCTGAGCCAGCACCCGCCCAAATCTGGCTGTACGCTCGAGAAAACCATCAAGAGAAAGGAATGGTAAGCGAAACCCTGTTCAAGAGCGTCCTTGCCCTAATCTGAGAGATAGGTCATCTCTTACGCTTGATGAGCGGAGAGACTACATCTCAGCTGTGAAGTGTCTCGCGGCGAAGCCCCCCAAATATTCCGCTTCCCAAGTTCCCGGCGCAAAGAGTCGTTACGATGACTTTGTGGCTACTCATATCCAGCAGTCCTTGAGTATTCACGGTACAGTAAGAGACAAAACCACGGAACTTCGCTGACAGTGATAAGTGGCTAACAGCTCTCAAGGCCAATTTTCTGACATGGCATCGGTACTACGTCTGGGCTTACGAGAAAGCTCTGCGCGAGGAGTGTGGCTACAAGGGATACCAACCAGCTAGTTTCACTGGCTCCTAGAAGATTTCGATCTGGGCTGATCGTCTCTAGTACGAACACTGGCCATACTACGCGGCCGATCCTCTTCGTTCGCCTGTTTTCAACGGCAACGAAACCAGCATGTCCGGGAATGGAGCAAAGGTTCCACATCCAGGCGTTCAATTTGGCAGCCTCACGATTCCTCCGGCCGACGGTGGTGGTTGTCTCCTAGACGGCCCTTTCAAGGAGTTCGTTCATCACATTACTTGACACGCTTCAAGCTAACAACTGTCGCAGCTTCAAGGCCAACCTTGGTCCAGTGGCCCCGGTTCTCAACGATGTGCCGCGAAATCCCAGACAAGACGGCCTTGGGTACAACCCGCGTTGCATTCGCCGTGATGTCAACCCCAACTCGTCAAAGTACACAACAGAAGCCCACACATATAATCTCATCACTCAGAACCAGAACGTGTACTGGTTCCAGACCGTCATGCAGGGCGAAATGCAAAAGGGCAATCCTGGCGTTCATGGCGGTGGTCATTTTGCCATTGCTGGAGACCCAGGTGGTGTAGGTGTTCTACTATGGTTATTGCAAGCTATGTCACTGACCCTCGATTCTTCTAATAGGACTTCTACAACTCTCCAGCTGACCCGGCGTTTTGGTTGCACCATGGTATGATTGATCGCACCTGGTGGATTTGGCAGATGCAAGACCTCAACAAGCGGTTGACGGAGGTATCTGGCGTAACCAGTATGATGGGCTTTGGGTCCCCCAACGGGACTCTGAATGACGACATTGACTTGTCTGTCAACGCTCCCAAGGTGAAGTTGGGGGATTTGCTAGACACTATGAATGGGCCATTTTGCTACATCTATGTCTGATCATCAACGATCTGAGTGCGGGACAAGATTTCGGACGTAAATATACTGTTTATCCCGGTGATTGAAGTTTCTACAGTTGTTGAATTTTGGTTATCCTTATGGCGTAAAGAATCAGAAGTCAAGCTGTCCCAGCCTTTGATTACAAGTGAGGACGACGAAGACGTCAGCTGTGTTGTCATCATGCCATGGTCTGATCATTCCAGTAATTATAAAAGCATCTGTATCAAAAGTTGACCTCGAACTGCTGAACTGAGGGGAGACTGTGTCATTCGACATGACTATCACAACATTCCAGCGTGGATTCCAGATAGAGGCCCACGATTTTATGAGCAGCACTGCTGAAACACCCAGGTCTGCAATGAGAGAAGCAACGAGACTCGAGATTACCCTTCACGGCTCCCGCCGCAATGCAGAAGTGATGGGAAGTGCCAAAACGAAAGTTCACGCCTCAAAGAAGCGGGACGACCAGCCGCAGCTTGTTATATGACGCGACAGCATAGACCGTCATAAAAGAATGCGGTGATTGAGATACGGAGAATAGCACATAGCTTTGGCGTCTAATTAAAACACTGATACTCATCCAGCGGCGTAGCAGTCTGTGGCTGCAGTTTACCCCAACCCACAGAGATGGAAGGTTGCGAAAGTTGACTTGATTTATCGTGCAAGCCTTACCTACACGAAGGGGCTCAGTCATCACCTACGGGGGTGCTCTCTGCGATGAGCTCTCCGGAGGACCCCAATGACTGCAAGAACACTACGATACGAGGGCATGTGGGAAATGCATGCGACCTAATCTTGTCACCTGTGATCGATTAGGCAATTCTTCAGGAGTCATCACATGTCTTAAATCCGCTCAAACTCGGTTTACTGGAGGCTCCCCACCTCAGTGTCCAGAAAGCTTCGCATCTCTGGGGGCCTCGACGTGGGGAGAGAAACGATTTGCTCCCACAGTGATGCCATACTATGTGAAAAGTTCATAGCCTACTATCACCGGGTTCAAACTCTCATTCGAAATCTACAGCTTCAAGGGGAATATGGGCTTTCCAACGATAGCATATCTTGCTTCCATCTGGCTGCAGATTTGCAGAAAGCTCCCTCAAAAAGATAAAGCGGCCGGTCGCCACCCAACTATAACCTGCACGCAACTCGTCATTCGTACCAAGACACCATTAGGCCACTCAGTCATGTAAAGGCAGACGTGGGAGAAGACGTGCAAAAGTAACCTGACTCTGAGCCGCCAAGCGCATACCGCCCAGCATCACCCAAGAAGCGCCCAGCGCCTCGTGGCTCCAAAAGTCATTCCATCATCCCTGCCCAGTGCCGGCCAAGTGGTCCCAAGAACACCAAGACCGAATGAACACCCGGGTCCAAGACAATCCTTCCTTGTCCTCACTCAGCGGTGGTTGTCAGATCGGCAGAGGTCGTCCGGCTCACGCACCGCTCCACCAGGCGGAAAACAACAACGACACCTCCATCACCCTCTCCCTCCGCTTGGCGCCGAGGCAGCGGTGACACCGCCGCGAATTGCGGACCACTCCGCCGAGAGTCTGAGGGCGGGCCACAATTTTACTTCAACGACATTTGCCCAATGATGTTTCCGCTGTCAGCCATTATCCCCGGGTGCCCAGTCACTTTGTTAAGACACCAAGACTCTTGTCCACCACTCGTCATGCTGGGCATTCCACTCTATTTCTCTGGGCAGGTTTGGCTTGTTGCCCCTTGAGCAATAACTAGAAATACTTGTTTACAGAGCGGAAGCCAGTTCCAGTACTTGGGATGTCCCCGTGAAACAGTGCCATGGTTCCGTTGTCGTCCTGTTCTTCCCATCGTCCCTCCGCGTCGTTGCGCCTGACAAGTCTTGGCATTCCGGGAGACGTCAACTTCACGAACAACGTCCATCATGAGAGTGTAGTGCGTTCATTATCTGCCCGCTATACACTCTGCTGCGTCACGTCTTGTCGGAGAAGCTCAAATACCCAAGGCGAGTGGCTGTTGAAAGGTCTCGCACTCACTACAGAAAGCAAAACAAAAAATGCAAGATGACATTATTGCGGGCCACTCAGGGGATCAGCATCCACGTCAACCCTTTCCGCCGATGGCGAAAAGCTCGTTTGAATTTCGTACCGTGGAGGTTTCCTTTCCCCCAGCATTGATAGATGACAAAACCAACTGGACCACACCGTCGTTCAAGTCTATCTTGTACAATCTGAGCCACGCTCTCGTGCCCATCCCGGCATACTGCATTGTGTTCGACCTCGGCCATGTCCTTGTGCTAGCCGCGAGATCCTCACATCCAGCTTCTAGTCAGTTTCGGATTCTTCAGATTGTATCACACCTGGAGAGAAGGAGACAAGTCAGAATGACATGGACGCGTCGACACCCCCACGGATGTTCGTATCAGAAACACCAACAACGGCAAGCGCCTCGCCTTCGAGACGGCTGCTCGTGAGACATTCCACGGCCAAGTGGCCGAGATTGAACAGCGAACTGGAATATCCAACCGACTTGTCGTCAGCAAAGATGCTGCGCCAGGGCGACGTGACACCCTGGATCAACCCGACACCGCCGCCCTTGGCCACCTCCCACGTTCCTTTTCTCTAATCCACTTTTCCGGCGGGAAGACGCAGCAACTACTGTTTCCTCTCGAACCTTCCCGTCGTCCAGCGTGTACACGAGAGTGTCCAATGTCACAACCTTCCTCCCGGATGACCACAATCCCCTATCAGGATCTGCGTTGCGTAACTTGACTATGAATCAGATGCGTTTTGATCCAGTTTACCCGTTTCCTAAAAAAAAAAAAAAAACAATCCACCGGCCATCCGTGATCTGCGGCCAAGACGCTCCTGTTCTGTCCGTGGCCAAGTGTGTCCCTGGTAAACACACCACCCGTTAAATACCCAGACCAGCTCTCGGCGCTGAGCAGCAATCACTCGCATTTTCCCAGCCGCGCTCACCAGACCATTATCCATCAGCAGCGCTGAGGTATAGGGTGACCGTCATACCACAAGAAGCACCGAAGACGTTATTCTTTCTCCGCCATTTTCAAGTTTCCGGCTTCTGACTTCATACTTTGCGCGATTTTCTATCCCTTCTCTAGACGACCCTTTAATATTCTTTTATCTTCTTCCAAAAGACTGGTTGATATCCCTTAGCCTTTCTTTCCTTTCCCTCTTCCTTACCCATTTCATGCAATCATCGTATGAGTCTTAGCTGAAGAATCTCCCCCCGTACCCTAAAGCCCTTGCCGGCCAAGGCAGCCTCCCTCGTCACATATACACCACTGCCTCTGGGCATAAGGAGATCCCACACAGACAACCATTGAAGTGAAGCCACAATCGAAAAAGCCAAGATGCCTACTCTCGACCCCAGCGAACTGAATGTTGTGCTTGCCGTCTTTGGTGGGTACCCCAAGCCTTTGGTCATATGACTCTGCCTAACAGTTGTCTCTCATTTGCAGGCGCGTTCATCATCCTCTATGGAATACTCTCGGTGAAGATAAAGAATGTGTGGTACTTGGGCGAAGCCTGTAAGTTTGTTCCCCTGACGATCTCCCGTGGCTCGACCACTGTGCCCTTTTGGCAGCTCTGCTTGTCTGATAACGACATTGTCTGACTTTTTTTCTCCTCTGTAGTACCGGCCGTCATCTTAGGCATATGCCTTGGTCCGATAGCGGCCAGGTTTCTCGACAGTGAGAGATGGGGTTCTGCCGTGGAGGGCCAGACTAGCAGCATCACTCTCGTACGTTCAGCCTCTCCGCCAGACCCTGGACCGGGAACTTGGAGTTGTTGGCTAGTTTACTGACACATGGTCTGCTTACTAGGGCGTCATGAGAGTGATGATCGGTATCCAACTGGTCATGGCCGGCTATCAGCTACCGGCGAAGTACCAGAAGAACAGGTGGAAGGACATGCTCGTCCTCATGATCCCCATCATGACGCTGATGTGGCTGGCCACAACCATCTGCATCCTCGCCACCATCCCGAAGGTGACGCTTTTGGGCGCCATGGTCATCGCTTCCTGTGTCACGTCAACCGACCCGGTGCTGTCTCAGGCGGTTGCCAAGGGACCCTTCTCCGACAAGTTTGTCCGGCGATCTCTCCGTGAGATCATTTCCTCCGAAGCCGGCGCCAACGATGGGTTCGGGTTCCCGTTCCTGATGCTTGCCACGTACTTGATCCGCCACGCCGAAGGATCGGAGTCGCTCAGCACCGGAAAATCCGCTCTGCAAGCCGTTACACGGGCCATTCTCCCGCGAGCTGGAGGAGATGTTGCTCGCCAAGGTGGGGGCGTCGGCATCGCCCTGCAGAACTGGTTCCTGGAGACATGGCTCTACTTCGTCGTGATGAGCATTGCCTACGGGGTTATTCTTGGCACCTTGATCCGATTCGCTCTCAAGTACTCTGTGCGAAAGTGAGTGGCATCACTGACTGCTTCGAGAGCAATGTTGACCTGTTCATAGGAAGTGGATCGACTCCGAGAGCTACGTCCTTGTTCCCACCGCCATTGGTGTAAGTGTTCTCTCGCAACTCGATTGATCCAAAACTGACATCGCTCTAGCTCTTTATGATGGGGACTTCTGGTGCGATCGGAACTGACGACCTTCTCTCCTGCTTCGTCGCTGGCAGCGCTCTCAACTGGGATGGCGAGTATCTCGTCGAGGCTCAAAAGAGACACGATGAAGTCAACGCCAGTATTGACGTTCTTCTAAACTTTGGCGGATTCATCTACCTGGGCACCATTATTCCCTGGAGTGACTTCAGCTCTGACATCACCGGCATCGGTCCCGGGCGCCTCATTGGCCTTGGTCTGCTCGTCCTCGCTTTCCGCCGGATCCCGGCTGTACTCCTGACGTACAAGCTGATGCCCAACGTCATCAAGGACTGGAAGGAAGCGCTCTTCATGGGCTACTTTGGACCCATCGGAGTGGGAGCGGCATTCTACGTCGAGCACGCCCGGCACCTCTTCCCCAGACTCGAGGAGGCGTCTGGCGACAGCGAGATCGAGAACATGCTCCGCGCCATCGGTCCCGTCGTCTACTGGCTTGCGCTCTTCTCCATCATCGTCCACGGCCTGTCCATCCCCGTGCTCAACCTCATCTACGAGCACATGGGCGTGCAGCCCATCCAGGAAGACGCCGTGCAACTGCGGCGTCGTTCCGTTCGTGTGCCTGCCCCCTCGAACGCCGTCGAGGGTGGCAGGGACACCTTCATCGCGTTCAACCGCTTCTCGCGTCCGAACCTGTCGAGCGAGTCGCTCTCGCACAAAGGTGACGACGACTCCTCCACAGTGTCGGACGAGAAGGTGCGGTACCCGGATCTCGAGCTGGGTTTGCAACAGGCGAAGCAGAATGCGCAACTATCTCCCAGGCGGAGCTTCAACGTTCCACGCCTGAGCCATCCACGGAGTCATAGCCGGCCACGGACGAGCGCAAGTCAGGTGCAATGGCCCCAGCAAACACACGTCACACGGGACTGATGCCCAAGAGCGTTACCTGCACATGGAAGTGAAACACTGTAGAACGTGGGGGGGATGGGAGAGGGACTTTCGGATGACACTTTTGTCGGATACCCGTGCCGCTTTACCGGTGACAGCAATGATTTTCATGTGTGATTGTGTTCTGATGGGGACAGAATTTCCGCAGTGTGCACATATCTATTCCACCCTCTCTACTGAGTGGTTTCGCAGTCCTTGGTTTGAAGTCACGAGATTGGAAACTTATTCACCCGCTTGAGTAGTAGTAGCTACCTTAGGTTAGAACTTCCCAGCAATAGACAGAAATCATTAGAACATCAAAACTTCTGCCTTGAGACATGGGTTCCTACGTAGATTACCTTTCATGTGCCGACAAAAAGGGACAACGGCTCGGATGCTAGCCGTAAGCACACGTCAGTGTCCATCTCATCGGCACTCGGCCCAGCGGGGCTTCTGTCTGGTCACACATGTGGCTTGAGTTCGACGCAGAACTATCTCGGGACTAGCCTTTGTCGAATCTCAATAATTCGCTTCCGTCACCTGTCACACTACATCTGCGAGACAGCTTCCATGCGTACGATGGAACTACGGGTACCATTCTTGGATGGCGCCCAAGGACTAATGACCGCATACCATGGTTTCCTGCGATCCAGTTCCCCGTGCTAGTCTCCAGCGATCGTGTCCGCTCTGCCGAACCCCAGGCCTTCTGTAAGCGTCGAGCACATGGGCTGCCGCTTCAACATAGAACAACTATGAGACGTGACATCCGCCCGGGATCTCTTATAGTACGACTATTGACTCATCAATTGTCCTCGAGAGCACACGAATAAACCTGAACGCCATGCGATGTGATGTGTACCACGGGCTTCCGCCTCTGTAGGTGTGGGATCCGTGATTATTATGAAGTCATCCGGAGGGACTTTCAAGCACATATGAAATTTGAAGAACTATTGTTCAAGACATGATCGGGGCGTTGCAGATTCCCATGCCATACATTTGTAAGGTTTAGGCCCAGATATGGCAGCATGGGCTGGTGGGAAGGTCGCATGAGGAAGCGAATCTGACAAAGAATGAAATCAAGCGACAGTTGTATGGGCCATCTGGATTGGCTTGCTGCGTACATGACGCTGACATGACCAAAATCTCAGTATCATCAACCTCCCTGTCATGAGATATTCGGCTGACCTTTCTGGCTTGCACAGGGCGAGCTGAGTGATATCTCAAACCTCCCTTGCCTTGATTAGCTTGGAAACCAATCATGACCTTAAGAATATGGAGTAACCTTATGATTCAGGAGGAGAGACTATCTCCAATAGGACCAGTTCATCATATGGAAATTTACATATCTATAGTGACTGGCGTTTCATTCCCTTGTCACCACTACGACATGTAGCAGAACCCCAAAGCTAAGATGGCTGGAGCCTACATGGGATTTGCAATAAATCTCAGTCCAAATGCTCCAGCCTCAAATACATTGCATCTTAGTGGCGCATGCGCGTTCTCATACTATTTGTTTCATCGTAGATTTCATTGTGACTTCCTTCCGGATGTTTGCATCTGGGTCGAGCTTGATGAAAGCATAGTAAGGCGACTGGGTGGTGGGCACCTGTCTGGCGTTTGGATATCCCCTCACAAATCTTACTGGTGGTCTACTGTAGCAACACGAGCGGATAAATCCATGATAATTTGCGCACGCGTGCGCGTGTTCGACGCTAAACAACTTAAGGGCACGTCAACGCCAGCATGGCTCTAGTAGTCGAGAGCACCATAAGCTGCCTGAGGTCATGGCTGGTTGACGTGTTTCATGACGAGCCAAAGTGGCAGGGCTCGGAGACCGTTGGATTCGGGGTGCCTTCGACGTGACCGTCATATCAAGACACCGAGTTGTCGCCGACGGGACAGCTATGCAATGATGGACTTCTGACTACTATACTTTAGGTATGGAAGTTGCGCTAGCTTTATTTCGTGTAACGCCCGCATGCACGGTTTCCTCCGTCACGCTCCGTGAGCTTGTGAGATGGTCATATGTAATTTTCTCATGCCAAGAAGCAGGTAGCGATCTCGCGCTCGCCAAAATCGCCTTCCAACTGATTGAATCGTGCTGTCCGCTGCAGAACAACGGTATTGTTCAAGACCTCATATGTGACTGGGAGCGCTCGGTAAGTCTGTATTTGCCTCGCCGGCTGGAACAGCTATATCCTTGAACTTGGCCTTAGACACATGCTTGGTGATTGAAATTGTATGTGCAGCCCCGTGAACACCGCAGATAAAGTTCGTTCCGACGTCTCCGGAGTCTCAAAGGATTCAATTACTACCGTCCCATCTTGCAAGGTTTGCCTTTTGATCAAGTGCCAACTCAGATAAGACGTCCAGTGCTTGGACCAGTCAAGTCTGCATCCGCTTTGAGATGCCGTCATACAAACCCCTCAACGGCTGCAGCACGCGATATGGAAGGTTGTTGACAAATTTTCGGTCAAAGTCTGGACAATCTGCCTGTCAGAGGTACAAAAAGGGCACTTGATTCGTTTACCTGCTAGTACCAGGAAGCGATCAGGGAGAATGACGAATATGATGGAATGGTTTGAACACGATCTTTGCAAGTGTAGGCACGTAATATCTTGTAATTCTTGGCTAACACTTTCCAAGTTGATTTTCCCACGTTCGTTGGGGACTTTGGCGCTGACTGGGACACTCCGAGCCCAGGCTGTAAAGCGAGTTACGCTCCGCAATTTGATACGGCATTTCCGGACAACGAGGCGGGCGTAGAGACTTACGCAAAAGCGGACGATAGTCTGGGTGTTGACTTGGAATTCAGCTCGGGGGATGCGGGAACGGCTCTTTAGGGCCTTCATTTAACCTCGAGCCTCAGTTCACCAATATCAACGTCCTCGACCTTTTCAGCACATGCGAACTTTGGAAGCAGCTCGTCGGAGCACTTCCTCGTGGGTCTTTTGCATACCCAGGAGTCCTTCGAGAACGCACGCCTGGGGACCGGCAAGCCGCCCGACAAATTTCAAGAGTTGGAGCCACCGGAAGAGCTTGTTTTTGTCATTCGAAACGGTCTTTACTGTTGTACATGGAAAGGTTGTTCCGCAACGTCCAGAACGCTTGGTACTCACCGGTAAGATGAGGCTCTGAACGCTTTAGGCACATATTATTGACGTAATTAATGATAGAAGGCATGTCAGAAATCATTTGAAGCCGGTGATGTGCAGTCTTTGCGACAAAAGCTTCGCGTGGCAACGAGATGCGCGGAAGCATTACGAGACGCATTTCTCCCGGCCGCGTCTGGTTTGCAAATGTGAAAAGTCGTTTACGAAGATGGACAATTTGAAGAAGCATTTCAAGACGATGGCCCAGAAGGCCACACATGCTCGGAACAAGAAAAGGACTACGCGTCGCGGCAGACGTTGAGGCGACTTCATGGAAGGGTCCCATGACTGGGTATTGATGGTATTGCGCACCAATCTGTCGTTCATGAGCGCAAGTATTGAGTTATAGAACAAAAGGATGAAAGCCTGGACACATTACCGACCAAAATCAATTTACAGGACAAGAGAACACGGCTGTAGACTACATACAGGATGAATACATAGCAACCGAACGTTCTCAATACACTCTTTTCACAGCCCAACACCGCCGGAGTCTGCCTCAACATTGTCGATCAGATCATCACTCAGGACGAAATTTGACAACTCCAAGATTGGCTCTGCCGTGTAATCTATATCTCACTGTCAATATGGAGAAAAGTCGAGATTGTTGCAGCACTCACCAGTCTTCTGAGAATCGTCATCCACATCGCTATATGCATCAGCAGTATCTTCCGAGTACTCGTCGTCACGCATCATGGACGATGTCGTGATTGCAGTCAGCGAGTCTGGATGACTCCTGCTAGAAGAGTGCAACTCGGATATTCTGTCGTGGACCACAGCCCTCAAATCTGAGATGACGTCGTTGAGAATTTTCCGCCGACTCAACCACTGGGAATCCTTTGCCCCCTGCGGCAAATCCACGATGCCCCACTTCGTGTAAGTCTTCTGGTGACAGTCCAGGGGTTGGACTCTCGCGGGATGGTGTCGAAAGTACGAGGCGCAGCAAATGCAGGCGAACTTGCTGCACGCAATGTAACGATCTTGGGCGGCAAATTTCAAGCGCCTCTCGTAGAAATGATGCAGGATTTGCACTTCGGCGTGTACGCTCGGTTTGATCTTGCCTGGTTCGAACTTGTCACGTATTTTGAGCTCCAGGCCAACCTGCTCATCCAGAGCGGATAGAAAGCCCAGAAAGTCATCGTATCGAGTGTCATTGGCTGGCAGCAGGCGCCTCAGGATACCTTTAAGAGTCGTGTGACTGTCGGCTGGGGGAACAGGGGCACTGGGAGGTCTCTCGACAGTCTCAACACGAAACGAGTCCAGAAGCGCACACGCACTGCTGCTGTCCTCGATGAGCTGCTCAACGGCGCGAGTATGAGCCGCCAGCCGACCGATCATGTGCCTGACTCGGCGGAAATGCTGAACATGAGGAGGCTCAACGCCCTGTTTCGACGCCCTCCCAAGGTCCTGGATAAGCCTCAGATTGTCGTCTTTCCGCTGTTCAAAAGCCATCTTGCAAGCCTCCAAAACGGCAGAATCCAGGTCCTTCAGACTTTCAAGCCATGCAGAGAGCTCAGAGTCTGTCGCGGTCAGCTAGTTCTCGGCATGCAGTCGGACCTTAGAGTGCAACTTACGGGAGCTTTCGAAGTCTTTCAAGTAGGTGGAACATGCCATTGCTGCGTTGCATAACAGCTTGGTTTCTTTCTTCAATCGCTTAGACGCAAAGGCTACACACTTGGCCATGAGCGCTTCGTTCGTTGGTAAGGCCTGTTGCTCGCTCTTGTTTGCCACATCTCTGAGGCCGTTCAAAACACCTTCGAGGAATTGGCGAGTTTCATTGCTGGCTCCCTCGTTTGACGCCACCCAAAAGACGTAACAGTCATCCCGCTCCTCGACAGCGACGGCCGTGGTGCTACCTCCACCCTTGGTATAGTCGCATATGAACGCGAGGTTGGTTAGGAACCGCCGCCTTCGGTCATTTTCGCTGTAGTAGTTGAAGTGGGAAGCAATGTGAGGTCCCCCGGCTGGTCGTATAATTGCTAGTAGTACAAGCACCTCGTAGAAGCGTGACAGAAGTCGGGCGTATGGGTCCAGACGCGGAGTTCGTGCCATGGCCAGTCGTCTTTGCCTCGAGTTCCTGTCTCGATGCACAGAATGAAAGGGGTTTCTTGCTTTGTTCCCGACAGTGAGAAAGAAGTCTGAATGATGGTCTGTACTCGTACCGCAACTCCGGGGACGAGGGGAACATGTGCGTGTGATCACCCCCGTCCCCGCTTCATGATGTAGTGGATTTCGCAATAGAACGATGGCGATGGTACCTCACAATGCAAGAGGTCTACTATCTCGTAATCCAGGTTATCCTACAATCACCCCCGTCACTTCGAGATCCGAGATAAGACCAGTGATATCTCATGCGAGAGCAGATTATGATGTCGACGCGTCATCACCCTCGAGATCAAGGTTGTGTTGGGAAACCTTCCGCCAACTAGGTTGTGCGATTGTCGCATACTGTCGAACTCATCATTTATCCATGGGAATGTAGCATATTGTCTCAACACTTCAAAAGTCACTAATATGAAATAATTCTTCATTCCGGGTACATTTGTTCAACTCGCTCGAAATACGTTACCGTCATCGACATGGAATGGAATGTTGGCTGGTGGAATTCGGTGATGAGCACTTACAGCGTGATCAGTAGAGAGTTTCTTTCAAGACGCTCGTCTTGAACGATTGTAGCCGCATTCTATACACAGTAGGTAAGTAGGATGACATTGAAGGCACATCGTTACTTTCTCAGGCATATCGCATTCCATGATTATTTCCCAGAATCGGAAGATTTCTTTAGTCCAACGACAGGGATAATGCATGAAGATTCTCGCTCATGGTAGTTGTCTACCTGGAGACCCTTGTACTAAAAAGAGGTCCCCTCCCGCTTGTCCAGCACCTTCTTGTGGTGGACATCCTTCACTCTAGCTCGCACATACTCCGTTCCTGAAGGTACAGGCCTGGCCAAGTCTCTGTCTTCTTCTCGAATCAACCCAAGCCGATCCAACAAGGGCGACGGCACTGTCCGCATTGAGGTGTGATCGCCGGG
Organism: Colletotrichum trifolii; assembly: GCA_004367215.1. NCBI lineage: Eukaryota > Fungi > Ascomycota > Sordariomycetes > Glomerellales > Glomerellaceae > Colletotrichum > Colletotrichum trifolii. The sequence goes on along the minus strand of RYZW01000067.1, from coordinate 42,360 downwards.
CCGGCTGAAATACAACAATCCAAGTCGAGCGATGTTGATCTGATCTTGCGGGGGTTTGACGACGCGATGGATTGTGGATTTGATGAATCCTGATTGCTAGTTAGTAGGAAGAAAACGTATGTCCTCCGCGAAAGCCAGATTCTCACCATTTGTGAGAAAAGTCAGAGTATCAGCGGCGTTGCATGTGATGCTGCCCTCCACAGGCTTCACATACTTCCACCTCCCCTCCGGTGTCTTGATCTGAAGTCCAGCCACATGCTGGGAGAAGAGGAGCGTTAAGCTACCAAAGTCTGTGTGCCCTCCTTTGGAGTACGCTTGCGCCTTGTCCCACTCTTCATCCATCCGAACATTGTAAATCATGTAGCGCAGGTGGTCATCCGAAACCCCGTCATAGGCATGCGCATCCGCCAGGTAGTTTTCGGGCAGTTCCAAGATGATGGAAATGAGAACAAAGAGCTTCCGTGCAACTTCCCAAACGTCACGGTGAAATGCGCGAATCTCACTCCAATGGTTCTCGATGATCCGATGACGCCCGACATCTTTCCAGGCTGGGATGTCTTTGTGAATGTTAAGCTGCCCCCGTCAAATGTTTTGCTGATTGGAATTCCTGCCATCTCGCGGAAAACTCTCACCATTTTGATATTTTCCTTGACTCCCGTATCTCCGATCCATCTCTCGTTTTCTCGATAGCCAAAGTACTCGCCTTTGGCAAAGTTGCAGGGGTACTTCCTCTTCTCTTCAAGAGGCTCTTGGAAGAAGGTATTGCCAATGCTGAACTGGCGCAGGACTTGTTCATCGTCAATGCCGGTGCCTATGACTACCCAAAAGCCGACGCGAGTGATGGCATCGTAAAGTTGCTTGGCCAACTCTTGTTTGGCGCCCGGCTCATCGAAGCGTGAAAGGTCAATGGTGGTAAGAGGCGCCCATTGCAGGTCTTTCTTGGTTTCATGGGGTCGTGACCACGGTTTGACTAATAGCTTGCTTTCAGTTGATGGCGGCGGCGACACTGCGGATGGAGTCATGGTGTCCGGTGTTGTTCTCCTTGGATTGGAGCAACAGCTTTCGCAGAGGTCAGCATCAGTCGTCCTCGACGAAAGCATTTTTATGACGATGATTCCATCTTCTTCATTCAAGAAACACATCAGGCGTGTGTGTTTTTTCATGTTTACGCGGGGTAAAGCGTTGGATTGGCCATTGCGTGCTTGGAAGCCCCAACAACGTGATTGACGGCAATTAATGGTCAAATACTCTTGCCGACCCCTTTTCTGCCTGATCTTCGAACAAGACGATTTGAAGCCGTAATGAATTACCAACGGTCCGCACCGTTCCGGTACAACAGGTCATGATGGAATGGTGTACCGATGTGGGTGCATCATTACTGGCTGAGTGCAGTCTCTGTGTGGACTCGGTCTGTCAGCACACATCCAACGTCAGGTGGAGTAAATCGACCTGCCATAATTTTGCTTGAAATTTCGCTTTTAAAGAATGTTTAGGCGGTCAGAAAGGAGGCGGGATCGACAGGATGCCGCTTAGAAATGTAGATTGCGGAGAATAGGCGTCATGTTTCAGGCATCTACCTCATCCGTCGCGCTGTGTTTATGCTGATTTGACTAGAGCCTGGTCAGTCCGATGAACTGGTCAATCAAGGATCGAACATTGAGCGAAGATAACAGCGGCGTGGAAACCAAACGATACACTGAGCCGTGTCGCTAACACAACACAACCACCGTCTGGCAAGCTCGAAATAAGGGTACAAAAAGCGCACAACGGTGATATCGAGACGGTCAGCCACGGCTTCGACTACGAAGCCAGGTTGGTGCGAGAGATCAAGATCTAGCTTGCGGGCTTCTACTCTATTGTCCACGTATCCAGAGTCATCGACAGCGCCAAGTATTGAAAAGCTATCATTATCATTCTTACAGGCTCTTGGCTCCCGCCCCAAAGACAAGATTGCTAATGACAACGTAGCCCACTCTTCATTCTTCTGCACCTATGTCTGATTTTTAGTCTACGAACGCGAAGTTTTGTAAGCTAAGTAGACCATCCCGATGATGCTTCGTCCTCTGCAAAGCCTGGGTTGTCTTTATCTGCTGTTCTGCAGCAGCTGTTAAACAACATCTTCGTGAGCCTCACCATCGAATTTGTCGAGGAGGGCTTTTATTTTCAGTCGGTGTTGGAATTTTCGAGGAAAACGAATTGCAACGTCAGTGTGAAAACATCAGGTTACTAGAAAAGCTAGCCCTCGTCTCGCGGATGTGAGGGCAGGGGAGGAGGACGACTACATTACAATTGCCACTATGCTTGGATTGTCATCAAACAGAAAGCTTTCGTCTGAAGAAAAAGTCCCAGCTCCGTAATTGCAGACCCCTTGCTAAGGAGTGTGTTTATAAGTAAGGGTTTGACCTGGGGTCCGGGCTATGTAGAGATGGGTATTTTGCTGAAACAATCGAAGACGCGCCCCTCAGACTTTTCCGACTCTGGGGTTCAATTGTTCAACACAGTTAGTACGTAGCTAGTCGAGCGGCTAATCTTTTATTTGGGGATGTCCAACAGTTGCAATATTGACTAGACTAGTGATGAGTGGTAACTACGTATTCCCATCGAGAGGGATACGGCCTATAGGTTTCACCGTGCAACATAACGCAAGTCCTCAACTTGTCTGTTCAATTCTGTAGACTAGAGGCATTCTTGCTTTTCAGATATACTAAAGCTTGTAGTCCCAGACATCTTCATTTGAATAATGAGGCGGCGAGGCTTGCATTAACGGGGCGCCTCCGGCGTGGCTCAGGTGTGGTGTGGGACCGTCACTAAAACACTATCAGGAGGGTACACAAAGTCCATCGGCCGGATCTTATTCCGGGAAATACCAATGTTCAAAATCATACCCGAAGATCTGGGCGTCGTTTTGTGTCCAAGACACGGCCACTCGTAGCGCAAATCCGTTGAAAGGGTTCCCATCTCCGAAACAATGTTTAATGAGACCATTCAAAGCCTGGATTGTGCGACGTGAAATGACAGCATTGTCTTGTCAATGCACCTAGGAATCTGATGATTCCAAGCGCAGTTTATGTAGCTACCAAGTCGAACATCAAGGCTGACAGCGGAATATCAAGGTTAGAATGCAACATAGGGCAGGTCGGCAACAACTGCGGGCAGGGGTTGATCTTGGCAAAGTGATCCTTCAGGGCACGGAGTTTGGGCTTGAAAGAGCCCCGGAAGGAGAGCAAGCCAAGAATGACTAGTTCGCGAGTGCCGAGACCTTCTGGACGTGGACAGAGCTGAGGTCTGGCGCAAAGGTTGAAAGGCTTGGCTGGCTGCGGAGGGAGCGTGCGTGCCACCATCGCGACGAGCAAACGCGTCATGAGCGCCAAGTCTCTTGCGACCTTCCAGAAGCGAATATAGCTGGATTACTTGCTCACCAGAAGCACACAAGAGCCGCACCTTGATGCCCACCTCCCTGTTTGAGCAAGTCCAGCAAGCGCGGGGTGAATGTCGCCAGCTGCAGTCGACTCTGGGTCATATTCATTTTCCAGGTATTTTAAGCATAATGCTGCACACGCTGCAGCACATACCGTGCGACCTGACTATTCTGGCAAGGTCGCCTTCGCGGCGGACCGCTCTACTGGCCGGGTGCAGTGACTTGTCAAGTATGCCGAGGGTGCTTGGCTTCCATCGTGATGAGTAGCTTACCGTTCAAGCATGTCCGCCTTGTTCACTCCGTACATCGCGAGAAGAGACAAATCGACGAGCCGGGGGTTGGATGCTCTGGGCCTCAACCCACGACCGCCAAGCGGGAACCTCGGCAGCGGTGCGACCCTTTCCAGCATGAAATAGCGCCGGAGAGCCCACGGTATCAATACCGCAACCATGTTTGACAAGAGGAAGCGAGGAACTGGATAGGCTAGGTACTCTTTGTTTGTGTGGCGTGACGGTTCCTCCGTCAACATGTCTTTGATAACCGACCAGATGGAAGAAATCCTTTATGTGAAAATATAGACCACGTCAATTGATTTTACAGTGAGACCGAAACAAGTAAGATGTTTCTCAGATTTCGCCGACTACATTGCAAACGTCGAGACAATATCCTTCAGCTTCTCCTGGGGGCTGTTGGTATTGGGGGAAAGAGACCCACTCTTCGAGTGAGCCTGAATGGTCAGTGCCAGTTCACGCCAGATTCGCTTAAGCGGCTAGGCCCCACTACCTTATCACGTTATCGGAGCCCGCCTAAACGCCCAGACCACACGGGCAAGACGGGATGCCCCGCGCGGATGCAGCACCCCACTTGCCGGCGGAATTCTCGGGACCCTCTTGTTGGTGTGAACTTGGAGGAGGCCATTGGTCAAGACGCTTCATGTCTTATCCGGTGGTTTCGCCCAGTACGGCTTCGCAAAAACAGCCACATCAGTGACTTTGGTACGGATGTTATTCATGAAGATGTCCATTATAGTTGAGCGGTCTTGCCCAGGTCCACGTAGAGATAGAGACTAGACTAGACGCAACGTACGTTCAACAACCACGTTCGGCTGCCGAGATCATGTATGCGCCAATCAGCTTATCACGATTAGTATCAACGCAATAACAAGCAGATGAGGTACACAGCCGACGTGGAGTGAAGCTGCAGCGTTCATGGCGTGCGCGTTGCCTGGTCTGTACGCTATCAGGGATCTGCTTTCCTGCTTTCCTCTTTCTCCCTTGCGCATGATCCCAGCGTTCATCCAGTCTGACAGTGATCAGCTAAATCATCGATTCAATATTGGTTCATGACCAGTCGTTACGCCTAGAAAGACTCTATCCCCTGGAAAAACGCCACAGCCAGCGACTGCAGCCACAAGCCGACCGCCAGCCATTACAACGACTTCTCATTCTTGTGAGACGACCACCGTTCGGGAACTTTTGGCGCAATTTCCACATACGACCGCATTCCTCGGCAAAAAAAACCCGAATCGACATCGACCACTCGGCGCTGGACACAAAGGCCAGTTATGATCAAGAGAACAGGCTCATGGGCTTGAACTGGAACGTTCCAGTAAACAAACCATGCTTGTATAGCTTGATGTGGTATTGTGATGCTTCAGTCATCTACGCAAGGCATTGCGACGATATCGCCATTTGCGTTCTTTGTCTCTCTGCCGTCGCGAGTCTGGTTACTTCTTGCCGCCCCCAGCCTTCTAGACCCCAGGCCATGCCGACCGATCGATACCCTACCCTCGCGCACCACGGCACATATCCAAATGGGGAAGGCGAGATATCTCAGCTGGGGTTACATCGCTTCTTCTCACGGGGATCATTCCCCGTCCAACGATGGTCCACATCTAGCCACGGGCTCCGATACAGCATCCTGCCTATCCGTCCTAATCACACGCGTCATCTTGTCAAGTGGGCAGCCAGCATTCCAGGGTAACACACAGCAAAGCGGCCTTGCAGGGATTTTCAGTAGGAGGACAGGAGTGACTGGTAAATACGTCTTCATGTGATTGTTCCCATCCTAGGCTTCCCTTCGAGTTGTAATCACGTCAGCTGCACTCTTCTTCACCCCATCTTGTCAAAGAGGAGTGTCTTCGGGCTATGGTCGACCTGCTGTCGTTGACATGTCGACGAAATATTGGATTAGCTCTCACTTTATGCATAACTTAGCCCCGGCGTCGTAGATACTTGCTCTCATTGGCTCCTTGGGTGGTTCTTTGTCATATCTCATTGGTGGCATTAGAAATGAGTGCTTTCCCAACTACCACGTCGTTGACTGGGAGCTCTTCAGGACGTGTGGCGTCTTCCAAGTGCCGGTCTCGTCGCTGCGTTGAATATTCCCGATTTGAGCTCTGGTACTCCCAGTTACAGCCCGTCGAGACTCGCCAATCAGCCTAGGCGTCTCCGCCTTCTTTTCACGTCTGGCGATTTACATACACCCATACCTAGAAAATACACGTCCCCGACATCCTCCCAGTGCGGTGTCCAGCTGCCTGACTTGACGCTTAAGCGCGACCATTTCCTAGGCCTGTTGCATTGCCAAGTCCTCCGAGGCAGCTCGCATCTCACACCAGTCCCTGCACCTCAGACATGGACGTTTATCAACTTCCTCTTTTCGAAATCGTTGCACAAGCTTTCAGGCGTGGTCGGTTGATGTCGCCACATGGCGCCATTGTAGTCTCCTTCCCCTTTTGCATCGTCTTATCGAGCTGTCTTGCGCATTGCAGTCGACATGGTGTGTTTGTCCTGGATATCCAGGGAACAGGAGATCGAGGCTGGGGACCTTGCTATACGCGTCCAGATGGGCTGGGGAGCTAACAGCAACACCCCACGATGCCAGCAATGAACAAAGACACGAGACGGATAGCTGAAGCCACAAGTCCAATACGATGAAGTCTATATAATAGCCACAAAGAACCCACGATGAATGCCTTTTACTCTCCTCATCACACTCAGCATCCTCCTTGACATCCCAACTCCCCTCTCGGTCTATCTCCCTTCATCATGGTTGGCTTCAAGCACTTCGCCTTGCTCGCAGCAGCTGCCTGCGGCCTCGCTGCTCCCACCGAGAAGCGCACCGAGTTCACGGTCCAGTCCGTTCCCGGCAGCTACATCATCACCCTCAAGGAAGGTGTCACCGTCCGCGACCTCGACGGCCACTTGGACTGGGTCAACCAGGTCCACTCCCGCAGCCTCAACACGCTCCAGTTCAAGGGCGCCGAGCACACCTACTCCTTCAACAAGTTCAAGGGCTACGCCGGCAAGTTCGATGAGGCCACCATCGAGGCCATCAAGAACAGTCCCGAGGTAGGCTATCCCTATCAACATACTCCCGACTTATTCATGTTGCTCCAAGTACTTACAACATAACAGGTTGCTTCCGTTGAGCCCGACCAGATTTGGACCCTCTCCGCCATCGTGACCCAGACCGGTGCCCCCTGGGGTCTGGGAACCATTTCCCACCGCACCTCGGGATCCACCTCGTACGTCTACAACGACGTCGCCGGCACCGGCACCTTCGCCTACGTCGTCGACTCGGGCATCAACACCGCCCACACCAACTTTGGCGGCCGCGCCACCCTCGGCTACAACGCCGCCGGCGGTGCCCACACCGACACCATCGGCCACGGCACCCACGTCGCCGGTACCATCGGTTCCACCACCTACGGTGTCGCCAAGAAGACCACCCTCGTCTCCGTCAAGGTTTTCGTCGGCAACTCGGCCTCCACCTCGGTCATTCTCGCCGGCTACAACTGGGCTGTCAACGACATCACCGGCAAGAGCCGCCAGGGCAAGTCCGTCATCAACCTGTCCCTCGGCGGCCCTGCCTCCTCCGCCTGGACCACCGCCGTGAACTCGGCCTACTCCGCCGGCGTCGTCACCGTCGTCGCCGCCGGCAACGAGGCCCAGAACGCCGCCAACGTTTCCCCCGCCAGCGCCGCCAACGCCGTCACCGTCGGTGCCATCACCAGCTCCTGGGGCATTGCTTCCTACTCCAACTACGGCAGCGTTCTCGACATCTTCGCCCCTGGTTCCTCCATCCTCTCCACCTGGATCGGATCCACCACCGCCACCAACAGCATTTCCGGAACTTCTATGGCCTCTCCCCACGTTGCCGGCCTCGTCAACTACCTCCAGTCCGTCGAGGGCCTGAGCACCCCCGCCTCCATCATTGCCCGTATCAAGGCTCTGGGCACCCCCAGCAAGATCACCGGTGCCCTCAACAGCTCCCCCAACCTGATTGCCTACAACGGTGCCAGCGGCTAAAGTGTGACGCCTCAACCGGTTGTCGACACACACCAACGGCGGCCGGGGGCGACGAGAAGACGTTCCGTCGGCTCCCGGTGGCTGAGAGCGTCGCTTGCTCGCTGCCACAATTGAGGGAGTTGGGATCCCTGTCATGGTAGATGAGTGAGCGAGCTCTGATTTTCTTGTGATGAATTTTTTTGAGACTTCATGGGCCCGACCATCAGGTCTTGGGTCTCCTACTTATTGAGATGGGCATGTCATTATGGACATGTTTGATAGATACAATTGAGTTGATGCATCAAAAGCTTTCGTTCCTTTACATGAATTGCGACCAAAAGGTGAGGCTGGGCACTTGAGACGGGGCTTCCAGCAGCACGATTGAAGTAAAAATGCTTGCTTGCCACCTGTGATAGATTAAGCTGATAAGTGCCACGGAATATCTAGGTTGAGCTATGTTATAAATGCAACACCCTTCATCAGGGCCTAGTTTGGAGATACAACGAGCACTCCATCGTGGTCAAGACTGTGGATATGCCGTCCTCGATTCGACATTTATATAAAGAATCTTGCTGGGGTTGGAGCTGGCCCGTCCACCGCAAGAGAAGCCACAGAGGCACCGCAGAGTTCAAGCAACACGTAACTAAGGTTGACTATCAGTTAGGAGTCGGGAACGTGATCTATACCACCAGCTTCAGTTCCTGAACCTGTGAAACCTCTCGCATCTGCTTACTACGGATTGAAGTCGTTAAGGTCTTCAAGAGCCGTAGTTTTAGAGTGGGTTTCAACACCTCCAGGGTGTGTAAGAGAAGTTCGCAATCTTGTAAAGACACGTGGCGACTTTTGAATAGACTTCTCTGCCGATCAAGACGGAGTAGACGCGCAGTGTAGCATGGTGCTTATGTTTACATGAGAAAATATTCAATAAATTACTTGTGTGAAATGAGATATGACGCTATGCTCTCAACCAAGCATGGGATTGTCCGGGAACCAAACACTACTCGAAGAACCATGGCATGAATATGAAGGCGGGCATATCAATGCAGTTTAACAGATATTCTCGTCAACTTTCTTTGTGCCCAGGCCTCGCTTGAAACCGGTGTAACAGATCCACAGCCCAACTGTAAGGATGGTCGATCCGCCTGCAACTCCCAAGTACAGCCAGAAATGAGGCGTCATGAGGCGTTCGCCATCCTGGGCATCCCAGTTGAAGACATTCATAGAGAAGATTGTCTATCAGGTCAGCCTCTTTCTCGACGCCCCTCATCGAACAGCATTTCTACTCACTGCAATGCTTGTGAGCGGGAGATATATCATGGTCACAAACGCGATGGATCGCATCTGAGCATTGTCTTGCCTCGTTGCAATCGATATCTGAGTGTTGGTGTGCGTGTCGTGTCTAGCAATGCGACTGATTACCTGTGTTTTGTCAACCAACTGGGTTCGAAACCCTGGCCGTAGCATACTGACCACCTGTGTGGTTGCCATCATGTCCTCCATCGAGGCCCGGCAGCCATCGATCTTCATCTCCATCTCGTCAGAGATCTGGTTGATGCGCTGCTGAAGGCGCAGGGCGGTATGAGCCTGCTGCTTGGCGACATCGACACCCCAGCCAATGTTCTTCAGTTCTTCGTCCAGGGCAGTTTTTGGCCCCGCCATGAATTCCAGCATCCTTTTGTTGCCCTGTAGATCGCACAGATGGTCGTTGACGCGGCCGAGCTGTCGTCTGGCCGCAGACATTCCCGTCAGAAGAGAACTGGATTCGAACCTCAAATTGAGCACGTCTCTCATAGTCTCCCCTTCCGGGTTCGTGACAAGATCAGCCGTGCTTTCGCCACTCCACTGCAGGTTTCTTTGAAGATACGTGCGTTCCAAAGTTCGTGCTTGATCTACGACCCATCTGTCCCTATCCAGCTCGATGGCGACGCCTACCAAGGCAAGCGGGTGATTAAAGTCCCCAATTGAGTCGATCATTCTACTCATTGTCGTTTTTTCTTGTTCTTCGTCCAAACCGAAGAATACTGCTGCCGTTGCCCGACTCCTCGGGTCGTGCGTCACGGAAACAGCGACGTCTTTTGCACACGCTGCGCTGGTTCTGTAGTTGTAGACTAATTGGTCAGCTTACCGACTCAATGAAAGCATGGTTTTGATATTTACCGAGACGCTCTGGCTCGAAATCATGTGTCACCTGAAGGCATTGAAGAAACTCAACGTCTCTGCGACAAAGCATTCGGGCGATGGACCGGTGAATGTGGAAAGTCTGAATGACCTTCTCGAACGTCGCTTGTGAGACTGGAAGGTCGTTTATGACTGGGGGACACTCGGAAATGGTTTTAGTGGTCCGTCGGAGGAAACTTTTCAGTTAAAAAATGAGCCTCCGGGCTGTTGAGATGAGATAAGAGAGGATAGACTTACATCAAATGAAGAGTTGGTGTTCCTTCATCTTCGGCTTCATGACTCTGTAAAGCATTAGGAGTGATGATTGCCAGTGAATCACTGTAGAACACACAGATTTCTGAAGCCAGGTATCCCAGTCCGCTTCAGATGTCAGCTCTTCTTGAATCAAAGCATCCTCCACAGTGTGTCATCGTTAGCGGAGCGTTCTGACGATATGTCTGGTTTCGAAGGCAATACCTCCGCGTCTAAGTCATTATCCAGATGTATCGTGACAGCCTTGGATGGCCGTTCTTCATAGTAAAAGAGTTTGAAGTCGTTTGATTTAAACTCGGATTCTTTCGATGGCCATTCCATGACTACGGGTGTCAATACTTGGAGCTGCCAGTCAAGCCAGCTGCTGATAAGAGACTGGTGGTCGTGACCGGTGGCTGCGGAACACCAGCCGTCTTAACAGTTCAGGAGTGACTGCTCAAGATCACCTGATTGATAGCGAACGTGACGAACAATGCGTGCAGGGCCAGAGAGAAATGAAGACATGGCCAGATCCCCGCCCGGCCCAGGCTTCTTGTTACCTGAGAGTTGGATACAATGCACCGCCACATTTTCGCAAGCTCCCACGCAGGCTCAAGGCTCTTCTTCGCCAGCCTGCTTCATGTTGCACTTACACTTGCCGAACACAGTAAGCAGAAGCGTGCCGATATCTGTCGATCTTTCTATCAGTGCAGTCATCAGAAAACAGAGGCAAGTCTACACCCATGTTGGAAGCGGGGTAGGTCTGCGCGTTGATATGCCGTACAACCACTCACATGAAATCGGCAGCAATTCTGCCTCGGGAAATCATACCTATTGGCTGAGATAAGTGGCATTCCGCCGTGTGACGGACTTCGGTGTTGCCTCAAGCGACGGCCGCCTGGTCGCCTTGCCGGGGTTAAAAATGGCCAAGACTGGAGGCTTTCTGCATTTCTTAGCGATGGAGTCGGTTACCAAAGGACAGACGGCAAAGCCTTGCGCAACCACCCACATAAAGCACAGCATTCCCTCCATGGCCTGACTTTACCCACGAGGCAGACTCGAGTCTTTAGGAACCCAAAGTGCAATCCTTGTTTCGTCAACCTGAATAAGGCTCAATATGCCTCCGCGGAGAAGCGTCACAACCGTCCTACCCTGGAATTACAATGACCCCAAGCGGGTCGAACAGGAGTTGAATCGGTACCTTGGGGCTAACACATATATCCTAACGGTGGGTTCCGTGCCATAGAAGTTCCCAGCCTGAAAGCAAAGTAATGCTGGGACGTTTGCTGACCCAGAGGCTTACAGTCGAGACATTCATCCTACGTGGTGACATCTTATAGATCTCTCACAGCTGTAAGACCAAGGGATCCCCGCATCAAAGAACGAATGAGGATTTCGATTTAACTTGGAGATCTTAACTAGCAAGAAATTAATAGCATACATGATACTGTGAAGAGGCATTACCGCGGTTAAATGAAACAACCCGTCCCGCAGGACTTTGCCTCGAAGCGCCTGGGAAGAATGGCTTTTCGGGACGATTCAAGTTTAATAGATGAGAACAAATACCAAGATTTTACTGCATTAAACAGGAAAAAGCCAATCAAGCTGATTGTACATACCATCTATTCTACACAGTCTTCAAGTCCCCAGAAATCCCCGTTTCTCAGTCGACTTTGCCTCTTCCCCAGCGCAAATGTGGCCAGGGCAGCGTAGGCTCAGGGCCGACTGATGCAAACCAGCTGGCTGCCCTTTGATCAACCTCAGACTGTCTCGGGGGTTCTACTGCAGACGATAACGGCAAAACGGACAGTTGAGGCAACTCAGATCACGGCACTGAAGCGCCTTTGACTCTCTTCACCCTCATGGCCCTAGTGTTGCCGATAACTCTGTACTGCCCCTTTCTTGGACGTAGATGTAGCTTGTCGCCAGCAAGTAGCTTTTCATCAGCAAGTTCCTTGAGTGGAACAAAGTCCGAGTCTTCCCTCACGAGAGTCACCTGAGAGGAACTCATGGGGGATGAAGGGCGTGAGGGTTGCAGAGACTGTCCGCCGTCCAGGCCAGAGTCGCTCTCCCCATCATCCGAAACGGTGTTGTCAGTTTTGGTGGTGTCTGTTCGATACGGCGGCTTTTGGCAGCCTTGTAGAGCATATTCTGCATCCTCAGAACAGCGGCTGCTCATGGACCGGAGCTTCGCGGCGACGCTGTTGCCGTCGTCTCTTTCTTCGGGCCGTATGCGAAGAAGGTGATGTGTGATGTAAGTCAGAAGCCTGTGGAGAAACATGGAGCAGTTCTGGTGTTCGTGAAGCTCTTGCGTCCACTAAAGTATTGTTAGGGTCTATTCTGTCGGTAACGCGGTGCGTCAAGTTTCGGTGAGGAAACGCAAGCGACAAGGGGATGAGATAGCTTACCTGCCGTACAGCATCCTTGACGTACGCGCCATCGGTCCCGTCTCGTCTTTCCAGGTTGTAAAAGGCATCGCCATTGAATTCATTGCCCTCGTCCTCCTCAGTCCTTCTTTCAGAAAACGCGTCTACCCCTTCCCACCCGAGCAGATACCAGGTGACGAACTCGAGCAGTAGACAACCGAGAGTCCACATGTCGTAGGCCTGCGATACCCTGGACACGACGTCAATCTCCGGCGCTTTGTATGTCCATGAGAAGTTGATGTCGCACGCGTTGATGCCAGACTTGGTCATGAAGTGGTGAAACTTGGTAAGTCCAAAATCAGCAATCTTCAGTACCCCTTCAATGTTTTGACTGTGCTTTTCACCGCGCTCCCGAAACCAGAGAACGTTCTCCGGCTTCAAGTCGCCGTGTCGACCAAAATCTCTGCCATCTTGCACCGTCAAAGTGGTGTCGGGCGGTGTATGCTGGAGCAGCTGGAGACCTGACGCAATCCCGGCTGATTGCTGGGCTATCCACAGTATGAGCGGAAGGCTTGGAGCGGGCTTGCGGTACTGTTTCCAAATATCTTGGAGGTTTCCATCGGCCCAAGGCAATATGAAATGCCCGTGGTCGTGATGTTCGTACATTGCGAGAAGCTTGACGAGATGTGGGTGATTTTGGCTGTTGATCTTCTTCAGAGCTTGCAGCTCGTCATGAAATACTTTGTTGTCACAAGGCACCTTTTTGATGGCGAAGAAAGGGCTCGGGTTCTAACACCAAGTGCCCATAATTAGCCACCAGTCTCTGTCATTCCATCACTCGGTAAACGCTTACGTGGGGATAATCATGGTGTGCATGATGAATTTTCACCCTCCAGACGGTGCTGAAGCCCCCAATACTCGTGTCCGGCTTTCCTTCGCTTCCTTCAACGAAAGGCAGAACGATTTTGGAGTCGAGGGGATATGAGTGTGGCTTGCTGTCGTTCATGTAGAAAAAGGGAGAGAGAACGAGCCACTGATTGTCGTCGAACGCTCTGACCTTTTGGTTAGACCAGGAGGCGCTTTCGTTAAACTTGACCCAATTGTCTTTCGAGGACTGAAAGTAAAGGTGGTGCTTGATGCAGTGGCCTTGTTTCTCCCTTCGCAACTGGAACGGCAGGTGATAGTCGTGGAGGTCTTCAGAAACAAATCCTCGGATCCCAGGGACGTGGTCGATGATCACCAGAATGGCGAAAAGCTTATGCCTCGTGGTCTTCTGGTTATTTTCTCTCTTTGTAGTCTTACAGATTTCGTTGGCGAAGTAGTCAGCCTCGCTTGGCCGAAAGACATCCGGTCTGACCTTCAAAGCTTGCAGCACGTTCGGCTTGGAGATGTGGCGTCTGAGTTGATCAACGGGAAGAAACTTCTTTCCGGTGTACGGAGGGGGGGAGACCATTTGAGCATCGAGTGAAGTCCAAAGATCTTCGACGACTTCGCTACCGGAATCGGACACAGGGGTGTTTGTATCGTTGTTGCCGGCGGATGTTGATTCGTGTCGTCCACCAACCCCAGCCAGATCGATTTTGGAAGGGGGCAATGTTCCGGGCTTGGCCTGTGGACTTTGCTGCCCCAGCTGTGCATCATCGCCCAGGTCGGAAACGAGTGTCGCTCGACCTTCAGATGGCGGTCCGAGATTGGCTGGAGTTTCTACCGGCGAGAGATTGTTGTCACGTCCAGTGGGTACGCTTTCGTATGACTCCTCGTCTGTGCCGTTATCGAGGCCCAACAGAATCTCGGGAGGACTGGAAGACCCCGTGGCTGCGCCCTAAGTAGTTTGAGTAACCGCAGTCAGAAAGACGGAAGAGACATCCTCACATTCGTGGGTTGGTGCCACTGAACGTGTTTCTCTTCCTTGTTCTAGGTTTCACTGTCCGCAATTTTCTTCCTTTGCTTGAATCGTGGGAACTTGGCACTTACAAGATCTCCTTGCAGCATGATCTCGACGTCTGTTTGGTGTAAACACCCCTCTCAGTAAAAAAGTTTATCCGGGTTGAGGCGGGGTTTCTTGACGAATTTCGAAAGATGGTGGTATATCTATTCAGCTGTTGAAACTGAGCTGCTATAAGGAGCTACTAAGGGACCTTTCGGCAAGGCAGTCTGGATGTCAATGGAAAGCCTGACAGTGTAGAGTCTCACAGCCTCACAAAGTGCACTTTCAGGGACGGCGGAGAGACATTTTGACCGACGCCAGGCGGGCTGACCACAAGATATGATGGTGCGTGAGCCAGGCTGTGCCGGGGACGTGCAAGCTGGTGTTACCACCTTCATGCAGGGCTTCGGCCATTCTCGCCAGCGAGGCGAAGAGCTTTGAGCAACCATTGGCTAGCAAGTCCAACGTTGCACCATGTCTTAATTTAGAGAAATGCAAACTCAAGCTGTCCGGTTGCCTTGGTCCTTGGCGCTGCGGGCCAGGAATAGATGCAGGTCGCCTCAAAAGATTGCCTTTCACTGCTAGCCGACAGGCCGCTCCGAGGCGCCTCAAGAATTTGAAAGAGACGAATTTCCCCGTCTCATCATGGGATCCATGGGAGCGCAAGCCGTCCTTACACTTTTCTTCTGTGAAGCTTTCGTTCGTCAAGTCTCCAAGATCGTTTCTCTAATCTTCTGGGTCTGAATATGAAGTAAGTTCCGTTCCATGTAGCATGCTCGTAAGGTCGAGCGAGCTTGATCACCAGCTAAAGTTTCGCAGCTCAAATACTCCGAGGAAAATGCCAAGTTCCGCACCAAAAATGATGTTGGCGAGCCAGTCTATTGATCCTGCGAAATTATCCATGGTGCTTGATAGGAAGTTTGGCCGCCGAGCTTACAGGGTGGAAGTGAGTCCACGGAGGCTGTTCAAAGTCACTGATGGCACTTTCGTTTGACTATTTACCTCAGATGCGACACAACAAGTTCAACATTTTTGCACGAGGCGTGCTTACACAGGTTCGTCGAGAGTACTCTTCGTATTTTGGCAAGGGACCGAGATGTTGACGATTTCGCAGCAAGAAATAAATCAGTGTTCCTATGGGCATCGCAGGCTGCAGTGAGCAGGCTGAGGGCGGGGCGTGAGGCCCAGCTGCACATAGCTGGCTGGGTTCTTTTCGGTCTCGCTTCGCTGCGAGCATGTTGGGCAATCATATCAGGCAATAAGACATCGTAGTCAGCGCTGAGTATGTAGCCAAGGCAGACTTTCTCATCATCTCAGCATGACGCCGCCCGAAGCATGATCATCGTTATGTGACCGTTGGGAGGAACTGTGGCGCGCAGGAAATGATCAAAATACACTTGGTTTCGCCACCGACTGGAAGCCATTAAAAGGCATCCTCTCCCAACATTCCAACAGAAAGATCGTCTGCAGCCAGCCTGAGGCCTGTAGGGAGCGCTCAGCCAACGCCTCAGACACGACCTGCAGGTGTACGAAGGAGACACCGAAATATGACAGAATGTCATGGGGTACGGCCGGAGGGATTGGATTGAAACCCGTTCCGTGCCACCTGACAACATCAGGCCTGCAGCATCGCCACTTATTCACCTGTGCCGTGTCCAATGCGAACCGTTGGGCGAACCACTGGCGAACCGGCCAGCGCGCAGTTGAAATTTTTCACCCAGCATTACTTGCCGATAGGAATGAGTCGCTTTTACTTAGATTTTGTGCAAAGCCGCATCCCTTCCGTTACTCAGTGCCGTACCATGACCCCCGTGGTGCTGCAAAATGGAGTGACACATCGGCGGATACATCATGCGCGCGGCCATGTCCGCATCGGTAGGATGTATATTTAAGGACGAGGGCAGAACCCCCAAGATACTTTATCAACCAACTAGAGAACCCAAAACTAGGACTTCTCATCAATGAGCTCAACCAAGACACCAGAAGCCCAACCCGGGACGTCATCCTTTGTCCAGCCTTCTTCATCTACGACAATGCCCGCCACATCATCAGTCGCAGAACGGAGCCCCTCCAGTAGGCTCAATGCTGGGTATCGGGAGCAGAAAATCAACTACAAATACATCTTGAACGAGCAACGATTAAGTGCTATATTGAGGCAGAGTTACGGCCGTGGCAACTACAGCGTGGTCATGCGCCATAACTGTTACACCATCAGGTCTCCTGCGAACAGCCAACGAATTGACATTGTGAGACTCCTGGCAACATTTCGCCAACAGCAGTCCTAATACGCTAAGCAGTCTATGCTACAGCGACGAGCATCTTAATCAACGGCTGTCGTGGCAAAGCCACTGTTGGCCCGAGAGCACACTACCTTTCTTAAACGGAAATGTTGATTGAGTGAGGACCAAAGGAGGAAGGAACACACTGGATGTTCCTCATGGAGCAGAGTCATGGGCGTTTAGGATATGCCATTCAGCGAAATAGACAGGCCTGCACGAGTCACAATATCACTTGGTGGTATTGATCGATCAAATAGATTGCCAACTGAAATCTCTGATACCATATCGATGTATGTGTTGTGAGAAAAGTCTTGCTTCGTCCTGTTGGAAGCTCACTAGGCCCTACTGAATTCGAGCTTCCTTGCCAGCCAGCAACCAAGAGTGGCTCCCTTGACGGCGCCATCATCTCCACGGTGAAATACCACAGTCCAGTCACCTGGAGCTGGCGCATCCATACCGCGAGGACACACCAGTGCCCAGATGTCCTTGCTAATGTGTCGCATAAGATGAACCGGCCCTTGTCCCAAGAAGCCATCAAAGGAACCGAAGAGCATGCCGCCTTGATTGACGCAATGGAAGGTTGACTCGATCTCGGCGCAGTAAAAGTCGCCATGAAACGCTGCGTGATCGACCTTTCCACCCGCCTCAAGTCGAGAAGCCATGATCTCCTTGTTCTCCTTCAGCCGACGGATACGAAGCTGGTCTCCGACGATTTCCGCTTTCATGCCCGGAGACTCTGCGTGTGTAGAATCCGTCAGAACAACCGGCTCAGGCGAGCCGGTATAGTAGACGACGACCCTGCCTTTGACACCTTGCGATACCGTAATCGCAAGCTGCGTTTCTTCGTCGAGGAAAGTACCGAACCACGCCGGGTCTGCCTCGACGGGCTCAACCTCCTTCCTCTTCAGGCCCAGCAAGCTCCTGATGATTTCGTCGGCTGGCGGTGCGGAGCTTGTCTCGTGGTTGAGCAAGACAACAACAGAGAGTCTCTCTTCCGGGACATTGACACGGAAAAGCCGGAAGCCGCGCAGGCCGCCACTGTGCCCGATGAACTTCACATGCTCAATGTTTCCACGGCCGAGACCCTGGTTGTATGTTGCGGACGTTCCATCTTTGTATGAAGGCGGGACCTGAGCTGCTGCGTACCAACTATTCTTGTCGTCCAGAAGGGTATTCAGATACTGTTCGTAGGCAATCATGTCGTTGAGGGAAGCCACGACGCCAGCGTCACCGGCCCACTCGATCTTGTTGTCGGCTGGAATGAAGCCGCGCTGCTCATCTCCTTCGTAACCAACACAGGGAGATGGTAGTTTTGCCGTGTCGGCAACAAGCTTCGCTGTTTTCATTCCCGCTGGGCGAAAAATGCGCTGTTCAAGCAGGGAGCCAATCGACTCGCCAGTCACCTGCTCAACGACTCGCCCAAGAATGTGGAAGTTCGTGTTGGCATACGAATATTGCGTTCCGGGTTCAAAGTGAAAGGATTTGAGCCGTTCCATCATCGGCGCGCTGTGGTCGTCAATCGAGAAACGGTCCTCGGGCTGAGCTCCCCATAGCACGGTGAGGGCCCAGTAGTCTCGAATCCCGGACTGATTGTTGGACAAGTGGTCGATCGTCAACCCGGTGTCTTGGGTCAAACTGCGAGGAAGCAGCTCTGCCAACTTGGAGTAGAATGCCTCCTTGACGTCACCTTTCCCAGCTAAGCTCGCAGGTGGGTTGTGCTCCAAGTCGTACATGAGAGCGCAAAGCATCTGCTTCGAAATCGAGCAGATGGGTAGGAGCGTGTCGGCGGACATTGGGATCCTGCGTGCAATATTGGCGTATCCCCAGACGCTTTGGCCGATGAGTTCACCATCTTTCAGGATGGCAACGGCGCCACCGGTTCCTCTGACGCGAGAAGGGATCGTCTCCAGCGCCTGCTCCGCGGCCTCTCGTGACACCGTCATCGAACAAGCTTTTCTTGAACTTCGACTGAGAAGACTTCGACGAATACAAGAGACAGGCGTTTGAAAACAGTGACGACACTATTGCAATTTCGGCGTTATCGCGAAGCAACCTCGCTGACGACATGGATTGGCCACTGGTCGTTCGTGGTCGTTCGTGCGGAGAAGGAGAGTGCGGCACCGGTCCACGTGACCCAGGCACGCCGCACGTGATCGAAATCAGCCTTCTACGTGCCTCCATTTAGAAGCTGTCAGCAGACATTCACCCTTTCCACAATTTGTCATTGCCTGTAAAGAAAATCACAGTCGCGCTGTAATTCTTTCCTTGCGCTGGCGTGGATTCAAAGTAGTTGCTCATGTGCAGCACTTAGGGCGTTACTCTTTCGTATTCACTGGTATTCAACAGTTCGATCAACTGAATGGCCTCGTTCACCGTTCCAACTTAGCCATGTATCACAGCATGATTATTTAATAAAACTTTTCAGCAACTCGGATCTTAAATGCGTCATGGTAGATCCATGTATCGAGAAACTTTACCTCAAATACCGGTATATTCGCATCCGTCTTAGCTCCTGTTGTATTCAACAACCTCGGGATATACTGGGTACAAATTGTAGTAGACCCATATAGGCGCTCTTTTTTTAATCTGATGCCCGTGAAGTTTCACACGGTTCCTTGCAAGTCCGCAAGCTCAATCTTGCATGAATAGCCGCAAGCCGATGCTGACTTGAATAACGAACTCCTCGATTGAGCAAGTGGGACTACTCTGAACACAAACTTGACAGCAGCTAATGGCATTGGTTACACTAATATTGGGATCAAGGGCTCAGTGGGAAGTTCAGTGAATAGAAAGTACCTGGGAAGCAGGAGGTTGATCAAAACAAGTCGTGAAGTAATGGCACAGCCTCCAAGGTCAGAACATTTTCATTAGCATTACTATTGATCCGCCAATCGCTCCAATCCATGCCAAACCCTCTTTCCAAGTCGACGTTCTAGTACCGACTTTAGCTACCACTCTTTCGGCGCGAACGCGGCGGGTGGCTCATCGTCTGCCTCCCTTAGCCCCACCGCTTCCAAGAACTTATCTTGCAACGGCTTGAGCGTCAGAATAAAGTGGTTGTATCTCCATCCAATAATAGGGACCACCGCCCCAACCATGGCATCGAGGATGAAGTGGTTCGCCGTCGCGACAATGGTGATAAACATAGCCAGCGGCCACAAAGGGGCAATCAACCTCAGAGGACGGTGCGGCGAGAAGCGACAGATGCACCAGGCGAGGAACAGGGCCGTTCCGCAGTGCAGACTCGGCATCGCCGCGATGGTGAGCTGGAACTTGTTGTGCGTCCAGGCGTTGCCACCGCCGTTCGCGCCGTGGAGGATGTCGACGAAGCCGTACTCGGCCGGCAGCATGCGGGGCGGCATGCAGCGCCAGGAGGTTACGATGAAGAACGCAATGACGTTGTCCATGGCAATCGTGCGTCGGATTCGTTGAAACGTGGTTGGCGGCAGGAACGTATAGGTGTAGATGATGAAGCAGACGCCAAGACTAATGTGGGAGTAGTAGATCTTGGCCAGAATGGGCATCAACCACGGCATGTTGTTGAGAACATATTGCTGAGTACCAAGCTCGAAATCGAAGCCGAAAAACTGTTCGAAATTGAGGATGCTGATGGCATGGTCGCGAGCTGTTACGAAGACTGCTTCGTTGCCGGCAATTAGGCGAGCTGACAATGCGCGGAGAAGTTGGTATATCCTATCAACGAATGCGTTGTTAGACGTCAATTCGACTCGCTTTGGTAGACTGAGGCAGGGTGTACTCACCAGTAAGTGGCATTCCAGTACCAAATTTCGGAGAGGAACGGAAATGTCCGATAAAACCGTACAAGGAGTTTGCTGTCAACGCGGGAGACTTCGCCCGACTCGACACGCATCCCCGGCTTGAGGAGCGGAGAGGTGGGTCGCGATAACGAATCCTCTGACCCACGTTCGCAGCAGTCTACGTCATCGTCATATTCGGGCTTGCGGCGGTTGATGAGGGTGCCAATGGTGAAGGCAGACACGATGACTGCGAGAAATCAAGTCAGAATGTTGCTTGAACGCGTCCGAGTAGTGAATTGGAATGCTCGAAGAGCCTTTGATGCTTCTTGAAAGAGGTCGGAGATCGACTTACCAGCTGGCTCAACCACGTTCTTTATGGCAGCGATCGACGAAGCCATGGTGCCGAGACCCAATGAGGATGTAACGAGAGAAGATCTCAATGGGGAAGTGTTCGGAGCGTCCCACGGGGTATAAAGAAGTCAAGATGTTAATGGGAGAAGGGAACGGGGCCGTCTCTCTCAAATGGAGGGTAGGAAAAGGAGTGATGACCTCCGGCTTAATACGTGAACACACAAGATCCTCCCGCAAACTCGGAACCAACATGGGAAAGTGGGAGAATGACGAGGCTAATAACAGATCCCAGACTCACTGCTGCCTCCGGGCGGAAGAAACCCACACGCCGTACAGCGACCCAGTCAGCGGTCCATGGTTTCCCAGCATTGAGAGATTCCATCGAAAGGGCCAAGCATAGTCCGATCGGCGTTCGAGCGCTGGAATATTCCCCATCAGCCTTGGATGACACACGTGCAATACAACCGCACAGAGCCGTCTGATAGGGGAAAAGGGTCAAGGGGGGTGCCGTCGAGAGAACGGGACGGCGGGACTGGAGACACGACACCATCTGTTGATGATCCCGGTTGTTGACTGGTCACAGCCTATAGGTTGGCAACAAGGCACGCGACCCAGAGTTTCTGCGCACACCGTCACCCCGAGACGAGACGAGACGCGTGGGAGGGCGCCGAGAACTGCCCAGTTTTTTCGAGTATTCGCATATTGCTTCGCCCCTTGGCGGGCGTAATCACAATTCACTGTGGGCTGACGGTGGGATGGAGAGGAAACGGGGCCGCAAACGGGGATGTGGGAGAGGATATGGAGGAAGATAATTATGGGATGTCGATGTGGGACTCTTCTCTTGCACCCCTTGTTCCGTTTCGCGGCTCCTCCATCACTCTCAATGGACGCGTCGATTGGACACTGGCCGGACCTCTGGGAAATGTCTTTTCTCGGCAGCCGGAACAACCGGAATCAGTGACAGGGGACGACTCGTCGGGTGCCAAGTCCTTTCCGCTAAAAGTATAGTAATCCGCGAGATTAAGGTACGGAAAATAACAGAGCCCTTTTCAATTCACCTTCAGAGTGTCGTCAATCCACCTGCGGGTGCGATTCAGGGAGGATGGGACGGTGGGCCCAGTCATGCTTGACTGTAGGAATAGAGGTGTTTGAGCATGTCCAAGTCGATGTTGCAGCAATTTGCAGCCTCATTCGATCTTTCGGTAACTTTGCTAAAGTCGAGTCATGCTTCTTTACGTCCTCGACCCAGAAATAGGTTGCACTCAGCCACGACAGCATCATCAAAGCCACAACCACGGTCCACACATTCACGCACGACGTTGCCACAACGTACTACTTACTTACTTGGGTACGTGTAGTCATCTGAGCGCTGGGCACGCGAGCACATCTGCCAGGGCGGTTCGGAAACGTCCGCCAACGAGAAAATGGCAACCCTTTTCAGTAAGGCGCCGCCGTTTCCAACGTGTGAAAACGGCAGATGCTTCGCCAGGATCGGGTCGAACAAAGCTTGCGAGAGAGAAATAAGCCGCAGGATCGGCACCTAGCAATGCCAACACCAGAGCTTGATACGCCGCCACGCTTGGCGCTAAAGAGTCCAGCGCACACATCCAACTGATTTGCGCCTTGAGGAAGCTTTCTTATGCGGATGATGTGGTGAGAAGGAGTTGCTGATGTGAGAATGACATCCGTTATCGGAACAAGGCACCATGTTGCTCATCTGGCTGGTTATCACTCGGCATAGGGGTCGAGGATTGTCATGGCGATAAATCTAGCTATGCCAAGGATGGACTGGTAGAGGAGCATCTTGCCCGAACGAGACTCGGGTATCGGAGCATTTATAAAATTGTGCGAACCTCCCGAGCTCCATTGGAGCGTCGGCGGGACTGACCATCGGCATCCGGACTCTCAAGTCCCCGGCCTCGGCCGAATTTCGATCTAGGCCAGCGATGGCCCCCCATTTGGCATCATATCAATATCTGTAAAACCGTTTGACAACGTTTGAGAGAGGGGCTTTGGCGGCGCATCGTGGCCAGTTGGAGCAAAGCATACATAGTACACACGTCAACACGCGGCAGAGCTCAAAACCGCTTATTACACCAACTTCACCCACGACGGATTCCGTCACCACCCCGCCAAGACCACATCATCGACTCCGGATGTGCCGGATGAGATGGGAAAGAAGGTAACAAATTCACCGCTCAGAGTTCTTCGGAGCTCTCCTGAATCTCCTTGCATTCGAACCCTTCATCGCCGTCCACGTTCTTGCATAGCCACTTGTCTAGCACCGCATCTTGGCCATCCTGCTGGACGGTAAAGTTCTCAACAGTCAGGTTGCTGCATCCGCCCGCTCCGGCACTGCATCGGAAGAACCCGGCACTCGACACCGCCGCGTTCACGGTGCCGCTGAAGTCCTTCCAGACGACATCCTCGATCTTGAAGCTGGACGTGTCGCACCCCTCACCTGCGTGGCCAGAGTACGACTCGCACTGCGTGATGAACAGCGGTTCTTGACGCACGCGATCCAGCTTGATGTCCTCTAGCACGATGTTTCGAGCGTAGCCCTTTCCGCCGCCGCCACCGTTGGGCGGGTAGCCAATCTGCTCACCGGTCCAGGTTTTGAAATAACACCCGCGGGCCGTTTCGTGGAGCGTCACGTTCCGCGCCAGGAAATTCTCGATATACTCATACTGCCCGAGGAACTGACCGATGGAACCCATCGCGATCCCGGTGCTGTGGTAGAAGTCGCTGTCGTAGATGAAGATGTTGCTCGAGTTGGCCTTGACCGCAATCGCATCGTCGCCGTTCCACACCACCCAGCGACGGAATACAATGTTGTCAGAGTACATCGTGTCCGCTCCATCCGTGTTGAGCGAGTTGTTCTCCGTCGACGACGTGCTGTTCACATAAATGTCCTCAAACACCAGGTTCCGCGAGTACATGATGTTCATCGTCCACATCTGGCTCTGCACGAACCGCAACCCCCTCACAACCGAGTCGGAAAAGCCGCGGAAGTTGACGTTCATCGGACGATGCGCCATGTTGGAACCGCCGCGGTTGAGGTCGTACCACACCTGCCCGTTGCCGTCGAGGGTTCCGACGCCGTGGCCCTCCCAGACGACGCGGGCGCCGCCAAAGTGCCACACCGTGCTCTGGTTCTGGAAGCCCACGGGCATGGAGACCGAGAGCCAGTAGCTCGTGTCTGTGCTCCAGAGGAGCCTGCCGCGCTGGTCGATGACGACGTCCTCCAGGTCGGCTGTGACCATGGGCGAGTTGATGTGGTAGACGGGTCCGGGAAGGACGATGATGCTCTTGGAGCGGCATTTCTCGTTGAGGGCTTCCAGTAAAGCTGGTGCATCGTCGCCGCCGTTAGGGTCTGGTTCGAGGTAGCAGAGAGTTCGGCCTTCCTGCTCTGCTCGCTCAGCCCATTCGGCAGCAGTTGGCACGTTCGGATCGAGTTCCGTCAGCAGCTGAGTGGCGGTAACGGAGGACTGTGGCACATCACTGCCCAGACTAAAGCCTGTGAAGGCGAGCGACCCTAAGACGGCCAAGCCACGCATGATGGATGAGTTCGTAGCGTCAACTTCTTGATATCAGACGAGGTTGGCGCAAGGGAGGCTGCGCCACGCGCGAACGGGCTGCTAAGAGGATGCGAGTAATGTGATTGTATGACAAGGTCGCCTTTGGATCTTACAGCCCGTCTCGAAGCAGTCTCTCAGAGCTCTCAGACTTCAAGTACTCGTCCAGTAGTCAGACTAGAGCCACGGATCGAGCTCGATGATGGTTGTGAGTCTGTGAAACCCCAGGGAGCATCAGCCGACCGGCTTCAGGAGGTTCGGCGTGCCATAAGCGAATGACATGCGCCAAGTTTAGCGGGGTACGTCTCTCGGGCTCTCCCCCTACCTGTGTCCGTTCCCCGCATTATTACGTCCATGTGCCATACGATGTCGAGGTGTCTCGATCCTTCGTGGTCGGCATTTCGAGTTGAATGCTCTTACAGGTTGGCGTAGTAGGACCCGGAAATGAGTATCCAGCGACGATGGAATCTCATGTGAGACAGTGGGAGCATCAAGCAACACAGAGTCGCAATGATGCACTCATAATAGCCCACGAGACACTTGGAGGGCAGCTGCGAGAGGCCACTACCCTAGGTATCAGGTGAGGAAGTGTTGCATAAAGAAGTGTTCTAGGCATTGATTTACGGTCTCGTCACGTCATAGCTGTGCCGCTTTCCGGGCGACTTCCTAATTGCCCGGCCTCAACTCCAAGTGGAGCCGATCGGCCGGACTACGGATCCGGAAAGTTGACCGGGGGCCCACAACCCCCCCGCGGGCCACCCTGAAGTCCAGCTCGATTCTCCAGGCTTTGGATCTAACTCACCCATACACCTCCTCTAAAGCCCTGAATATGGCCTCGCAAACAATATTCCAAACGTCTGACCTCTTGCTCAATTCCAAGAGATCATCATCATCCTCGGGCAGAATCCTCCACGGGGCAATGCACCATTACCCGAGGTCTGCTTTGGCCATCTTGCTAAATATCGACCCTATACCTTCCACTCGCTTCAGGCGTCGTGGCTGTCGATTATATTTTCTGGTGTAGGGATGCCGAGAGCAGCTAAAACGAGGATGTGGGCTGCGTAGGCTCCCTCAATTGCCACGACCATCTCCTCGTGTTCTGACGGATGGCATGACTATGAAGTCAACCTGCCATTACACTGTTGCGTGAAGAATTACCTAGGCGCTATTGTGAGCTCTGGCGTTCTCGGCCAATGCGAGGGGAACAATACCGCCTGTGTCATGAGATCTACTGTCTTCTGATGTCCTCGAATTCTCTCTTGAACACATCCAATTAAACTTGACTATCCTGATGAATATCTTGAAGAAACTAGAAGGCCTTAGTTCCGTGAACGGTGCTATCAAGGAAACTCTGGTTCGTTTCGTCGACGAAGTCTCGGAGAGTGGTGCTGCTTGGTAAACGAGTACCCGGGGTTAAGATCGGTGCCTAATAGAGTGATCTTGACCGGTTCGTAGTGGTTGTCCGTGTCCCCTCACCGAGGCCACGTAATTGTATGGTGTTCTGTGCTCATGTAACCACCGATCAGAAAATGGTGTGGTGGAGATCTCTGTCGAGGGCAAAAAGTGGTGGTCTTTTGTCTGCTCAATTTGGATCGGTCAAACAATTGTCGCCTGACACCGCCATCCATCTATCCTCAACTACTATTTCTCGGGTCACCCGCGGAATCTAACATACTTGCGTTAGAAATAATGTATTCAACGAGAATTCTTCCAAGGCAACCACATGTGATATCGCTGAGGAGCCGTTACGCAAAAACAGTGCTTCAAAACCTTTGGTAATAGGGGCTTGAGATTAGCTATGCAATAGGACGCGCCGACGTACGTTTCTTGTTCAAACGGAAGAAAAGAAAGAATAACAGTCTTTCATTTGCTGTTGAGAAGCAGCAATATGGGCGAGGGCAACCAATGACATTCATTCTTTCCCAGTTGTGTCTTATCCTGCGTGCCCAGCGATATTATTGATGAAGTCGGCGTGCATTTCGCGGGGATTACTGGGTGAATATGACAGCAGGTCCTTGAATCCTGATCACCTGACGAAGTGCGACATTCGTCCGCCATAGGAGTGCAGTTCTGCGATACGTATCATCCCATCGTAGGAGAAATATTTGCAGACCTAAATCACACTCACCGATTTATGCCAGTATATATTGGCGCACCTTCCACAATGCATCACTAATGACGAATGTTTCTCCGAGACAACCGCTAAAGAAGATGGAGCATCTTACTATATACGAAAAAACTGCAGCTTGTCGAATAGCTTTAGAACAATGTGCCAGCACCGGTCCACTCCGCTCTCTCGAATGGGTTGAAAATCGTCAAGCTGATTTCAATATCTGGGCCGCTGGCATAAGAGCCGCAAGCGAGGGCAGGTTCTCTCTAGACTACCGTTTAAAAGACGGATCATACGTCAAGGAAACCATATGCAGTCTTCTTGATGGGCTACTTGAGATATGGCAGAATCTGACATTGACGTAATAATTGATCCTGTCAATGTCGATGCTTGCAATTGATCGGTAAGCACAGCATAGTTGCAACCTGCTGAGCACATGAGGCCGTATTATCAGCAAAATGATGTAAGTTGTTGCTAGCCAACGCACATGATGACATGTACACTGAATGGTAGTATAGAAGTCACGGTAGTTGAAAGGCTTATGTTCTGAAAATCAACGATTCAACAACCTTGAAGAGACAGCTCTGAACGCTCAAACTGGCGGCAAGGCATTCGATGTCTCCTTTCCTCTCCTGCAAACATAATCCACGAATGGCGAATACAGAAAGTAGGCACCAGTAAACAGTACACTGACACAGAGACAAAGAAAGAACAGCACCCATACGTATGGGGATACAATGACCTGGTCTTTGCTGGGAAACCAGTTGAAGAAGTCGGTTGAGAAAACTGTCTAGTCAATTGTCAGTAGTTCGTCCAAGCGCCACATCATTCAACGAAAACTACGAGGAGCTACTTACCGCCACAAACATGCTCGGAAGAAATATCACTGAGAAGATTGAGAGCTTTTGCAGCCGCTTCCCGTCGCGCTTGGCATCGATTGCGATGGCCACGTTAGTTGCTGCGTGGAACTATCATAGGGCAGCTGGTCAGCTGAGTTCAACATGATCCAAAACAAGTCTTTTCACTTACCAGCTGGGTGGCCATTGTTACCCCTTCCAGTCTCCTTGTGCAGTCTCTGATGCTCTCGTCGTAGTCGTCGATAATGCTCCGCAGCCGATTCTTAATCTTCTTGTCGATTCTCCCCAATCGTGAAGCCTGGTCCTTTCGCAACTCTTTTGGTGCGAATGCTCCAGTCAACAGCTCACTGAACCTTGTCTCGCGCCTTTCGACCAGCTCGTCGACGTGGGAAATCATGGCATCAAGTTGAGTTCTCCAACTTATCAGTCCGTTCCGAAGCATTGTAGTGTCAAGCCAGAGCTCCATGGTCTCGTGGTTAGAAAGGTTTCCGAAATCTTGCTCGTCCTGTTGGCTCAGATGGACGATGACTTTCTCCATATCGCCTTGTGCCTTTTCGACCAACTTTTTGATTTGTCTGGCCTTTTCAAGCTCGGCAAAAATGCCAATCAGCAGAAAGGGGTGATCAATGGCATTCTGTGAGTATTGAAGTCTGTTAACGACCTGCTGTTCGACTTCAGCTGTGCTGCCAAAGAGTATGGCGCATGTTGACCCAGTGTCCGGCCGGTGGGTTACTGTCAACGCCAAGTCCCCTCCCCAGAGATTAGAAGAGCGACAGTGATAAACTTTGACTTTTGTGAGCAACGATTCAAACTCTTGCCACCAGGTTCCTCGTGGTGTCATCAAGCTGACTTACCGATTGCAGGCGCCTCATCGTGTCTCAAAAAGACTTCGGCGCTGGAGAAGACAGAAACGTCACGCCTGTTGATCACTCGTGATATTCCACTATGGATCGACAGCTTCCCGGCAATGAGTGAGAAGGTCTCCAGGGAAAACGGCAGAGAGTCTATCTCCTGAACACGCTTCGAAGCGAAGTCGACAGTTCTCGGGACCACACTAAAGGTCAAGGTCTTCGTCAGAGAACCCACGAACTTTCAGTCGCGTATTTACCGGCTTCTTACACTAATGTGATGCTTTTTCGCAGTAGATTTGGCTCCCATGCATCCCGATTCTAAACGAAGTGTATCCCGTTAATGTGTATTCTCTTCAGCTGAGGGTAAAACCGGACGCTTACATCCAAAAACCACTCCTTCCAGTCTTCATCAGCCATCGGGACTACCTCGGTGGCCATAGCTGAGGCCTGGAATATCAGAATCAAGATCGAATAGAAGTCGCTCATGGCCTCTCACTGCGTTCTTTTGCGCCAGCCTGATCACCTTTGGGAAGATGTCGTCCGCTGTTGGTAGTTCATAACGGAAAACCCGTTTCAGATCCAACGAGCATGATGCCAAGTCTGCGTAATCAATAGGCCAGTCCATTGGATTAGAAAGTTTAAGAACGGTTTGCGCTGATAGAACGTCGCTACACGCAGGAACAAGAATCTACCCGGGATGCCTCGGCCATACTTATGTGGCATGATTGCAGCGCCATAAATGCCTGCTCACTTTGGTATTTAATGAGGACCCATCTTCAGAGCCACTACTTGCTTACTCCTGCGCAAGTAGAACGCCTGAGGACATTCATTACCTCGAAATATCCATGTGAATATGCATGACCCCGCTCCAGAAGTGTGTCCCAAACGAGGCTGTGCTTGTGTGACGGCTTCAATATACATCTTCGTCGTGTACAAATCGGTTCGCCTTTTAAGCCATACATGTTGGACACCGAGAAGAGCCTTTTGACGAAGCACAATGTGCTCGATGGCTTAGCTGGCCCGCTCTTGGACGCCCAATGACTGACCACCTCGGTGAACTCGAGACGAGTACACGACAAGGCAGCTCTGCAGTCTGACAGCCATTCTGCTAGGCATCCCAGAGTTGCAGAAAGTCTTCGTTGGCGTCCAATCATCTCTTCATGCCACCCTGCTACTCGGCCGGTTCACCATGCAAACCTGCCTGACACGCTCATGCTGCAGTCCGTAACATTTAGTTTCCAGAGGCGAGCATGCGTTACACGTGTAGCACCAAGACGCGGAGAGTACACATCTCCAATGAAAATTGCATCTGAAGCATGGTGTGTGGAGAGACGAGATTGCGGCTCAACTGTGGTCCGCAGCGAGGCACCCGGCTGCGCAGGTAGGATAAAGGGAGGTCCAGCAAGTTACCTGACGCCAAAAGAACCAACCCCTTGAATTCCAACCTCATTCTGCCTTACCTTGTCTAAGTTCATCCTTTCGAAGAAAAGAAAACGCCCTGATCAACACATTAGCGCCATGGTTCTGGAAACGCTGCTTGGCAGATATGCGGACGAGGATACCTTGAAACGAGTCCTGGCCCAGATGTTTCCGGGAAAGACATACAAAATTAAAGTCAGTATTGGTCATTTTTTTGGAATGACGTGGCTAGGTAATCGGATGAATACTGATTTCCTAAAGTATGTCCGAGGCTGGTGGCACCTGACTCTACCACGATCCTTGACGGAAGTAATACTCATCGCATCAATGGTTCTATCCTGCAATGGGAAGACTAACTGAAGCACAGGCTGAGGTGCAACGCATTAAAGACAGTTTCCGGCATTATTCGAATAACAAGGAGATCTCAGGCTAGGCTAGGCTGAGGCCAGTCAAAGGGGAACAGGCAATCCAACGAGATCCTTTCGAAGCAAATATGAAGATGCAAACTGGCATGTTAACTGGAAAATGCTCCGATGGATGATTGCTGTGTACATACAGAGTTCTCAGGCATTAGCATGGTCAATCCAGCCATATTTCCGTCTTAGTCAATCAGCACACAGTAACTTCTGGTTTTTTTTTTTCATTCCTGACGATCCGACCAACAACTTTGGCAGGATATGTTTGACCTGCTTCCTGAGTGTAGGGTCCGTCCAGCTACGGCGGTAGTCCAAGAATCTGGATCCTGCATAATCATGTTGACTGTAGGGATCAACATGAGCTTTTATTGGAAAAGCTATCCTCATCCCGGCGTGGACGTTCCTGCAAGCGAAGGAAGATTGACTGGCGTAACGGTTCGGTTTCTGGCGGCAGTGGCCAGGGGACAAACGCAGTGCAGTACTTCTCGTCCTCTTTGCATCTTTTCTGGAAACCCAACAGGACATTCGCAACGTCCTCGGCAGACGCCCGGTCGCTGGGTTCGACAACCAACATTCGCCTTTGCACAAAGTCTAGAAGCTCGTGTGCGTACTGCGTGCAACGTCGATGATTATGGAGACCGTTGAAGAACTGAGACAAGTTTAGCACCAGGGCATTTAAGATCTGCTCCGAATTTGTTGCCTGACAGGCAGGGCGGACTGACCTCGGTCACTTCTGGCTTGACGACGGCGCCGGTACCGAGGCGACGTGCGGCTGATTGCGGGAGGACCCCGGTCAGGTCGTAGAAGATGTCAAGCACGAGGCCACTCTCGTCATCGTGTTGCGAGCAGGGCTCGGCCTTCAGTCGCCACTCTTCGAAATCGTCGACTTGCTGGCCACCGCCCAGCATCCAGGTTACAAACTCCGCAAAGACGCAGCCAAGCGTCCAGATGTCCCACTTTCTCGAAACAGTTGCGTCCTTTATTTCTGACTCTGGAGGTCGGTATGTCGGAGTTTGCCCGATGTGGTCGTTGGGAATGTTGGAGCGGCTGTGTTTGCTGTTGAAGACGCCCAGCCCAAAGTCGGAAATGACCAGTTTGCCGTACCTATCATGGACATCCTCAAACCACAAAATGTTCTCGGCTTTGATGTCTCCGTGTCGGCCGTAGACCTTGTTGCCATCTCCAGCGTTGACAACGGACTCGGGATATTCGTGGATCAGCTTGAGGGCCATGGCCAGTCCTGCTGTTTGTCGGGATACCCAGCATGCGAAGTCAACGAGTGGTCTGAAATCTTGAGGTTGGTGTTGCTTCCAGTAGCTCAATAAATCAAACTCCGCCCAGTCAAAGAGAAAAAAGTAGTCGTTTCTATGTCTCCAAGCTGTAAGCAGGGAGATGATGTGGGGGTGCCTGTCTTTTTCGAATTTTCGAAGCATTTTGAGCTCTTGTTCGGCTTGAACTTGAGTTGGGCTCATGAGTTTCTTCAACGCGAAAGCCTGCTGGCGAAAACAATAACAGGTTAGATTTGCAAGTGAGCTTTCTGGGTCACAGTACTCACTGACGACGCCTCGCGGTGAAACTCGTGATGCTGAGGGTGGATTTCCACCTTGTAGACTTTCCCGTACCCACCCTCGCCTTGATAGGAGGAAGAAAGAAGAGGTAATGACACGCGACGACCGAAAGTTAGCCACCCGTCTTGGAGTGGTTCCAGAATGGGCGCCAGCAGGCACCACTGCCAGTCCTCGAAGAGCTTGGCTGTATTATAATCCCATCCAGAGAAGCATTCCAGGGATTCTTTCGATCCGTCATGCCTGTGGATGTCGACCATACTGCTTTTACGGCCTACATTGACAAGAGGCAAGTCAGAGTCGCAAACGCCAGTCACCGGATCCAACAAGGCTTTGAGGTGGTCAAGTGCCTTCGCCAATACTGCTGTAGCGAAAACCATGAGATACTTTCGACCAGTGTTCCCACATATGGCCTGCGCCAACCGTTCGATCTCGGTCTTGGTCTCGTGCTTGAGACTGTATCTAAGCTCCCGGCGGACGTTGTCGAGGTTGATGAATCGAGACAGCAAGCCCCTTGGGAGGTAGCCTTCCAGTACATCATCATCGTCCAGCAGGTCTGCCCTGAGATGTTTCCTCAGAACTTCGTTTAGTCGGCAGCTGTCAAGGGAGATTCCAGAGCGTGGACAGGTCTGTGATATGCTTCCACTGCCGTCTTGTTCTCCGACCGTTACTGCGGAGTCGCCGATGTAAGGACCGTGATCTTCGTGTGAAGTTTCAAGGATATCCCCATCATTTGGTGCGGGAAAGGGTGGCAGCTGACCCTCTATACCAGCCTTATCTGGTCAGGAGCAACTGGGTGAATGTAGGTACCCGAGATACTCACCTCTAAATCATCTTTTCTCGTTCTCTCTCTGCTTTTCTGATTGTTCATGGCTCACGACTGAGGCAGTCGCAAGTACACTGGGTGACGATGTATCTAGACCTTTTCTGCCAGTTGGCCATTTCTCTCACAGGATAGCTACGTAGGGACTGGCAGAACCTTTAAGAGTCATTCTGTTGGGGCTGGCTCCGTTGAGGGAACAAGCCCCAGTGCGTATGCAAAATTCCATTGCTTCCGTTTGCGCAGATGGACTGCCTGGCGATGCAGCTTTGCTGCCGTGTAACTCGCGAAGACCAAGCCGCAGCCATCACAAGGGCCAGGCTGGCGGCTTTGCAACATTTCGCCACTCCGCCAGTCAAGGCTTGCAAACAGGTCACGGCAAAAGGTCTGGCACCTACTGGCATCGGCATGTTGAGGGGGTGGGTGGTAAGACTGTGTCAGGCAGCGTCGGCTGAATCCCTCGCTCATGTTTCACAGCATGAGGGTGTGGCAGAGCCTGCTTCGTACGGTCATCGTTACACAAGTGAATCATCGGCTGTTCATCTTTCCTTATATCCCTCGGGCACCCATATTTACACCACGTCCATCTTTCCACCGCCAAAGCAACATCTGCCGCCTCTACCTTTGACACTCGATGGATCCCATATTTGAGCAGCGACGTGAAATGCGCCAGCAATGGTCGCAGAGGATTCCGGCCACTCACATCTGTCCGCAACAAGTCTTGCGGATACTCCGAGACGTTGAAAAGGAGCAGCGTCTGGGAAAGCTCCAGCTCCAGTCGAGAAGGGGCTCGTTCGTCATCCGCGCATCGCGTGCTCTATCTCCGGCAAGAACAAAAATGACACCATTCCCAAAATGATGGGGGATACTAATGAGCCGAGCAGGAAGAACAGAACACTTTGAGCAAGAGGCTGGGCATTTCTGCAGGATAACATTCTTTTGCCTCCCATTGGGCAAGCAACTCTATGAGGAATATAGCCGGGCAACATTGTCCGGTTGGTTTTCAGGGAGGAAGAGGGAGTACAGAAGTGGTAACGGCAGATGCGAAGAAGCACCATTCGATTAGCACGGGATTACCTACATTCGGGGGTTGTTGATTGGGCAGTCTACTTTTCCCCCGAATAGAATCCAAATCAAATTGCCAAGTTCCGCAGCTTTGATTGGTCGACCGTTTTGAGACCCTTATGCGACGCAGTCCCATAAGCATACCAGTCGTATCTTGGCACAAGCGGGAAGAAGGGCACATGGCGGTTCTGATTGGATCAGCTGGAGAGATGTGTCGTGGTTGAATTTTCACGGCTCAGCTGACCAGTATCCGTACTCGGTAGACAGCCTGCGTCACTCGAGCATACATGGCAAAGAGGGACATCCGAGTAAGCTGATTATCATCTCTGGGCCCTTGTCAGATTACAGTCGCAGGGCCAAAGACCGGCTCTGGGGCTTGGCCTACAATGCTAGAACAACTATTACAAGAGACTTCCTAGGTTTTAAATTTTCTGAAGCTCTCGGTATTGTTTGTATCGAGTAACTTCACACTCAACCCAGCAAAACCTTCTTCACAATGTCGACTTCCTCGGCAGTACCGCAAATCAGTCCAGCCTGTCCGTCGCAGTCCAACGAGACCTTGCTCAACAGGGGCTCACCGTCGGCCGGGTCAATAGCCTTGCCTCCGGCACACTCCATGATCAACGCGATCGGATACAACTCGTACAAGAATCTCAGCTTGGGCAGAGTTCCAGGAGACACGGGGGACACGTATACGCCATGTCCCTTGACAAGCGCGTGAACAATGTCGGGAACCAAACCTCCACAGTATCGGAGCGTGTACTTTTGCGTGATGAACCGCGTAATGAGCGCATTGTACTTGTCATCGTCCGCGGCGTGACGCAGGTTGGCTGGCGCAAAGTACCGAGTCTTGAACGGCCCCTCGGCCAACTTCACCACCGGGCGGATGATTTCGCATTCACCGACACCGTTCCATCCCAGACCAATTTCAAAGCACGCCGACGGCGCACCCGGGACGCGGAGCGCCACAATGGCGGTAGTCCGAGGTCCGATGACACCCATGATGGCAGCAATCTGCTTCTCCGCTGGCGACTGGCCGACTGCCGTGCGTCCGTCCCAGATTCCCACAATGGTGCCGACGGTCCAGTTGGGCGCGATGATGGAACTGCCGTCGAGGGGGTCAAAGGCGACTGTGTACTCTTCCGAGGTTGCAGGCGCGTCGTTTGCATCGCGGTTTGAGGCTGGCCGCGTCGGCTTCTCGACTGGGTCTTCCTCGCTGCTGGCGGTGTGTATCGTCGGGACCTCTGCGAGAGCGTCGCGCATGACCTTTTCCGTGGCGACGTCGACGTTGAGCTGGTCGTCGCCAAAGGAGTTTGCGGTGCCGGCCAGGGAGACGTGGTGGGACTCCTGGAGGGTCTTGGCGATGCCCGAGATGGCTCCCAAGATGGCTGGGATCACCTCATCGCGGAGTGACTTGCGATCCTCTTGCGTGATGAGGCTCTTCAAGTGCTCTACCAATGCCGCGGATGCCATGTCGATGTATCGTGAAGTCGGAATTGGGATGAGAAAGTAGCAGGAAGAACGTTGAGTTAGCTTCCGGATGAGCTATTTTAAGACTCGAGAGAAGGTTGAGAGATTTTTGACGATCGAAAAGGTCCCACAAATCCTTGGATTCATCCATCTGTCCACCAGTTAGAAGGCCGTCGACTCATGTCGAGAACTCGATGCGTCTTATCCCACGTGGGACTCCATCTCACTTGGCTGGGGTCCCCAGCTGATTATGAGCTCCCTTTCTTATCATCGAACAGTTGAGATGTAGGTTACTGAGGCTGCTTTCTGAAGATATTTCTAGGTTCCCAGACTTTATGTGCGTGAATCGCTTTCATCAGCTGACACTCTTCTCCAGACGTGTGAGAGTGTTGCAAAACTCGCTGCCTGTTGCTCAAATCCCCCCGAATTGCTTCCCTATCGCAAACACAGCAAGTCTGCCTTTATCAATTCTCAAGCCTGCGAGCTTTCCTCGCTTTCCACCCTCCCACTGCGCTTGACTCCGCTGTAGAACCTCCTCTCCTCCAACACGCGAATGTCGTTCGTCAAAGTTGACCTTGCCCAGTCTCCTGGCCTTGAGAATCTTCCTCCTCACCCTCATGACGTCATACTCGGTGTTCCTCGTCAGCCACCACGTCCACAAGTTACCGAGGAACGAGGCAATCGTCTTCGCCGCTGTAATCGCGAAACTCGTCTTGTAGCCGTTGTGTGCGAACCTCGACTGGAACAGCTGAGGCCCAATGACTCCTCCGAGCTGGGCGATGCCGGACTGCAGCCCGAGAGTGAAGGCCGTGCCGGTGTTGTTGTTGTTGTATTATTTAACGCCTGCTTGACAGACCTAACCATGTGACTGGCTTCCCTATCTTGTCTGTCCGATACCAGCTGAAGAGCTGGGCCAGGACTCCGGGGAACATTCCGGCCTCAAACATGCTGTGTGGCAGAGGTTAGCCGTCATCGGCATCTGATGGCCAGATACCCGTCAAGAGACATACGACATACCCTAGCAGAAAACGCATGGCGTATAGCTGATGCCTGGTCTGCGCCGCCGCGTGACAAACCGTGATGATTCTCCACGTGAAGAAAATCCGTGACTGCCAGAGATGAGGGCTCATGCGTTTCAACAGCAGATTGCTCGGTGCTTCGAAAATGATGTAAGCTATCTAGGCCAGGTGTCAGCTCTCTCGTGTTAGGTACCGAGTCTCGAATTCATCTTGACTCACCCCATAGATGGACCCGACCCAGTTGTACTGGTCCGATGTCATGCTGAGCTCTTTCAGAATGTACCATAAGAGCTCTCGTACAGAGACATTCTTATGTTTTATCGGCACTTCTTCGTCCGGCAATTGTTGTGGCGTTGGTGCTCGTCACTCCCGATGCCGTACCGGCACGCCGTCCTTATCAGCGTGATTCCGGGGTCTCATGTATCATGTGCTCGTAGGAGATATGGCGATATATCCCAAGCTTATGAGTAGAGTGCGGTCGGGCAGTTGGTAGCATTTGCCAGCCATTCGTCCAGTAGCGCGCCGAGAGTGCATGGCGAAATCATGGCCCACCATTCCATCATGCCATCGCATACATCTCCAGCATGATCCGGACAATTTCCGTGCCGCTTACAGTACTGCTATTCCTCGTCGTCGGCTAACTTGACTACCAAAGCTCTTGAAGTGGTCGGCATCGCTTTCTTGCCTCCGATAAAGGATGTAGACAAACGGAACCTGGGGACGGTGACGGCAATTGGTGGGAACGGAGCGATGCCGGTGGGAACTGCCAGCCAGGTTGCCCATGTCTTCCAAGAGTGGGTTGACATTGCTGATGTTGACGGATTCAACATTGGTTACGTGATTACTCCGGGAAGTTTCGAAGATGCGGTTGAATATCTCGTGCCAGAGTTGAGAAGCAGAGGTCTCCTGCCTGAAGCTATCGCGGACGATGCCCCGGCACCTACTTTCCGAGAGCAAATCTACGGTCTCGGCCAGACGGGATTGCGGTCCGATCATCCTGGTTTCAAGTACAAGTATGACACGTACGAAGACACTGTTGCCAAGGAAGAGGCGGCAAGATCTCAGGAGTGAGAGGTGACAGCATCTCACAGAAGGCCAATAAGCAACTGCAATTGACTTTGTTTAATGAAAGCTCTCCACTGAGCGGACTAGAACTATCGACTCTTGTTGACTACTGATTGCTTGTCTCCTTCTGATACATGCTATGGGTGGCCCAGATCAAATTTCCTTTGTCGACTCGCCCAACAGTTCATCGTTCCTGGCCTTGGTGCTCTCAGCCATTGGTGCAACGTCACCGTGGTTATTGACAATCGTCAGGGCCTCGTGGAGACTTTCGACCTTTTGACGAGGGCGTTCTTCAACTGACTTTACGTCCTTGACAACCTTGGCCGGGACGCCTGCCGCGACGCAGTTGGCCGGAATGTCCTTTGTAACAACGCTGCCTGCGCCGATGGTGGAACGAGAGCCAATCTTGACGCCAGGTCTGTCAATGTTAGTCCGCTTTCTCAAGAATTCGCCATGGCTTGTGCTCTGCAGGATAGTCGGACTGCCAGAGCAAAAACACACAAAGTGGCTGGACGCAGCATAGGTAGATGCAGCATAGGTAGACACTTACAAGATG
Source organism: Colletotrichum trifolii (assembly GCA_004367215.1). Classification (NCBI taxonomy): domain Eukaryota; kingdom Fungi; phylum Ascomycota; class Sordariomycetes; order Glomerellales; family Glomerellaceae; genus Colletotrichum; species Colletotrichum trifolii. Next base: position 4,772 of record RYZW01000067.1, on the reverse strand, counting down.
GTCACGTTTCCGCCAATCCAGACGGCATCGCCAATCGTGACGGGCCTTCCCATGCTGGTGCGTCGGCCAAGCTCGTCGGGGTCGAGGTTGTGGCACACGCTGAAGATGCTCACGTTAGGGCCAATGGTGCATCTCTCCCCGATGCGGACATCGGCAACGGGAGTGTCGAGGATGGTGCAGCTATGGTTGATGAATGTGGAGGGAGCAATGTGAAGCCGCAGGCCGTAGTCGATGCGGATGGGAGCGGTGATGAGAGGCACGGGGAACGTGCTAGGGTCGCTGTCTTCAGTTGAACGGCCACTTGGGGCCACAATCCTGAGAGGTGTCAGTATATCCTCCGAATGAGGACTTAATCGATGTCGATGGTGTTAGTGGATTGTCGTACCTTCGCCATGCCGCGTTCTTGACTGATGAGGGCGTTCCTGCGGGGAGCTTGTTGAACTCCTCACAAGCCTTCCCGCATCGAGCCAAAGCAGCCGTGAAGTCTTGCTGGGTGACGTTGTACGAGATGTCGTGATCTTGGCGCGCCATGGTGGAGTTGGTGTTCTTGGTTGGACCTTTTTAATCGAGAGTGTCGTGGAGTGTAAAGGTCAAAGTTGAAGAGTTGAGGACGTGTTGCGAAGTGGGAATATTACCAAGTGGTCTGGTGCGCGTACCTTCTATTTTAAGTCGACGGGAAGCCTCCTTCACCTGTGATTAGGATGTTGAAGTGAATAATAGAAACTTCGCACACTAGCCGAGTTACAATGCCCATTCACTCGGGACGTATGGATCAGACGGAAAGCTTGGATGTCCGGAAAACTATTCGATTATTCTGCTTGGCCCTTCTTTTCCAGACCAAGGTCCTCTGAAGTTGCCCGAGTGCTAGACTCTACGATGAATCAGGCAAACCCCTTTTCCCATTCAACGGCTGCATTCATGAAGACACCTGCGCCACGGAGGTCGTTCTTGCGAATGCCAATGCTCGAGTAATACTACACGTCAGGTCAGCTTCAGAGTCATACATGACAGTAACACCAAGGATGCGGACAATCTTACCTCGAACGTAGCATTGCTGCCCAGGCTGCCCACCTCGACTGTGCCCTCCCAGTTGATCGTCCCATCGTCATTGTACGTGACAAACATGTCGACCATGCCATTCCAGGCCTTTTGAGCTGGTTCAAGGTACTGTTCCTCGGACAAAACCCCCAGGTTCAACCCTCTCAGCCAGCCAAATGTGAACATGACGCTCGCGCTGCTTTCGATATAGTTGCCCTTGACATCCTCGTAGCGCTTCTCCATGATGTTCCACCAGCCGCCCGTCTCGTCCTGCGCGCCTTTGAGACCCTCAGCCAGGCCGGTGAAGTATCCCAACAGTCTTTGTCTGCCGGGGTGCTCTTGGGGTAAGAGGTCAATGACTTCAAGCAAAGCCATAAAGTACCAGCCTACCGCACGACCCCACACCAGCGGCGCTGCCCCGGTGACCGGATCCGCCCAGACCGCCTTCTTGCTCTCGTCGTAGCCATGCACCAGCAGGTTGTCGTCACGGCGGGTTCCGGCGTCGATATTGTCGAACTGGCGAGCGATATCGTCCCAGGCGGTCTGGTTTTCCGGCTGGAAGAGCGAGACGTATTTGGCGTAAAAGGTGTCGGCCATGTAGATGCCGTCGAGCCACATCTGATTCGGGTAGACGACTTCGCGATGCCAGAAGCCTCCTGTCGGGGTACGAGGATGTCCATCAAGCGTGGCCTTGATCTTGTCGGCCGCAATGCGATACTTTTCTTCTCCGGTTTCCTCGTACCAAAACAGCACGTTGTTCCCGAAACGGTAAGGGTCGAGGCTGTACCTGGAATGGTTAAAGCCGTCAATGGTGCCGTTGGGAAACACCACCGCATCTACTTGCGCCCTGTAGTAGTCGTAGACTGTCTGGTTCTGGTTGTGGGCGTAGACAGCCTCGAAAGATGTGTAGAGGGTTGCTTGATCGTAGTGGAAGCTGGGCGTGACGCCGCGGCGGATCATGGAGTCGGTCATCCAGCTGGAAAAGGGGGGACGGTGGCATGTTGGCGCAGCTGAAGCGAAACTGGCGCCTGCCAGCTGTACGAATGTCAAGAATCTGAGACGTTTCATTTTCGGGCGTGGCATAAATCACTACAGAAATTGTGTCGACTTTTGCAAAGTGGGACTGGAAAGACTTGCCCATTTATGTAGAGTGAGTACATATCATTGAAACCCAAAGGATTGCTCGCCAAGCCTGTTTATTCCAACAAGGAGCATTGTAAACCATGTCTAAACCCCTTTTAGGCCAGTTCTTTGCCGAATATGTTCACCAGATCGTCAGTTATCCTGCATGAAATCGCAAGACCTTGCGGCGCCCAACGATCACCCGCTTTAAAGATACTACGCAGCCAATGTAAACCGCTTGGCGCTGTCTAGAATAGCCAGCATTCTTTACCCCGAGTTGTGGAAAGTAAATCTCCGATGCTGATTTACATGATGGCTCCGCAACAATACCGAAGTCGTGCTTGGCTGCATGAGGGGAAAGCTCGAAAAGGCAGCTTGAAACCCATGGACGGGGATATCGGAGCAAACTTTTTCCAGCGGTTGAAAAGCGAATGATTAGCCTAAATTCTCAAGACAATCATGGAGAAGTCGAACTTGCTGTACTCCTTTCTATGATCACTTGAGGATCCACGGACTACATTTTCTGATGTATCGAGGGGTGCAAAGTGGTCGATGGGATAGACGTAGGGATGTCATTGAAAACTTCTTGCGAGTTACGCCGGCTCTATATAATCTTGAGCGTCGCCTACTGACGCCATGACCAGTGCTCTCCATGAATCTTGAAGCCTGACGATGTCGAAGGATGGTCAAATCAGCAAGCTGAGAGTCAGTGTGCTTATCGAGCGGTGGTCGTTAAGCAAACTAGGACTTTTACAAACACGAAAAAAAGACCACTCAATGCTCGATCATGACTTGGGGCGCTACCGGTGGCCGCGGCCAGCGTGGTACCCGACGAGGTGGGCTCGGCGCCGCGTCAGGACCGGCCCGGCGAAGTGGATCCACAATTCGCCTGGTTTCTCCGGCGTTCCTCCGGTAATGCGCCGTTGTTACTCTGGTCAATTGGAACAGCATTCCTTTCGAAACACAGCTCATTATTATTCGATCAAGGAAATCTGGGGTATTGATTGAATCTTCAATTGTCGGTCTACGCCCAAAGCACTCAAAGACACGTTCTTTGGACTCAAGCCATATGGATGCTGCTACACCAGCCACGGGGGCTGACGCCCCATAGTGGCTTATCGTCAGCCCTCGTAGGCGAACCACGCCATTCACACCACATTCGTGATTCGTGCCTGTGGCATCGAGGGTCGGACGCATCGATATGCATCGAGACCTTCATTTATACAGTCTCATGTTATCTTCCAATAAATAAACTTTGCTGGCTTGAGTAAACCGACCATTCTCGATGTTGAGTTACTATACTTCAGGTCGTCACGTCTACCTTCACTTTAACCATAGCTTTGTACCCGTACGTGGTCACTACACCTACGATCTGGAACTTTGAAGTATTTGAAATATTGCGGCGAGTGATAATTTAAGTTAATAATCATTAAGCTTGTTTTTATACACTTTCAATTACTGACTAACCTAAAAATACAGGGTACGCGGGAATCAGATATTGCATGTAATTAGGGGGCAAAATCTAGTATGTATTATATATAGCTAAACGTGGCTAAGTGTAACGCGTAAGGTCCTATTTCAAGCGGTTTAAGTGGGGCGAGGCCTGGTAGAGACAGCGCCGCAGCTGAGGTTCTTCCGGCGAAAACTCTACTACTCAAGTATGTTATTCCTGATACGCCCCTCTAGCCTCGAGGGCCTTGCCTATAGGCTAGCTTTTCAAATAATATTATTAATATTTTATTTATATCTCATAAGGGGCTTTCTAAATAACCCTATTACCTTTATTAAACCTCTACTTTTATAGTAGGAAGAGTAGTGCTGTTTTTAGGTTATTTAGGTGCCTCTTATTCGCTAGGGGGTATTTTAAATATAGGGTTTCTAGTACCCCTAATATTTTAAAGTTCCTCTTCTCGCTGTAATTCTAGGTATTTTAACTAGTCTATTATATTGATTTAAGTAATAAAAGTACTAAACTAGTAACTTTAGAGAGGCTTCGTGAGGCTATTAGCTATAAGGTTTCTTAAGGGCGTATATTTAATCTTGAAATACCCTTACTAGGCTTTTTGATATAGCTAGTAGTTATAGATATTTATATATTTTAACTTTATATATAGTTAAACTATTTCAGCTATTATAAAATATATTATTTACTAGTTATTATACTAGATTTGGATAGTTAGGCGAGGTTTATATACTTTACTTTTACTAAATATATTCGTTATAAGGTTTACTTGAAGTATAGTAATAAGGTAGCTAGTAAAAATAGCTTCTTAAATAGCTTAAGATAATACTAAAAGCTCTACTTTAATTATTAAAATAATAATAATATTTTATTTATTAGTTTACTATACTATTAAGCTTCTAAAGAGATATATAGTATATACTTAAAAGTTTTTTTAATTATTACTATTATCTATAAAACTAGTATCTATAGTAATAATAAGGTTATTAAATAGATTACTAGCTTTATAGCTAAACTTGAGGTAGAAGTTTTTCATCTTATTAAAGTATTATATTATTTATTTAGCTTTAATATAGTAGTTATCTAAAAGGTTTTAGTTAAAATATAATAATTAACTTACTATATAGGTAATGTCTAGTCTTATTATAAT
>RYZW01000066.1:164598-223496 GCA_004367215.1 Colletotrichum trifolii | reverse complement strand
AATTAATAACTATAATAGAAACCTTAATAAAGTAGCTTTAATATATTACTAGTAAGGAGGGGGGTAATATTATAAATTATACTTAGCTAGTTAATTCTAGTTTTACCCGAGTCTTAATAACTATACCTAAAGAATTAGGTATTAGTAGGCTACTAGTAGGCTTCTAGTATTATTTTTAAGTAGACTTTTCACGCTTTTCGCGGGAACTTCTCTTTTACTCCTTAGTTCTAAATAAATAGTATTTATACTCCCCTATAGCTGAATTATAGCTTAGGCCTAGCTTTTTGTAGAGAAGGCTTATATTATATTATTTATATAGTTAAAGTAATTAATTTCTTATAAATTTTACTCCTTAGTTCTAAATAAATAGTATTTATACTCCCTATAGCTGAATTATAGCTTAGGTTTAGTTTTTTATAAGGGGGTTTTAATATATTAGTGAAAGAAAAGACTTAGGTTTTCGACTAAATAGAATTTTATATAAGATATTACGTATAATTACTAAAGTAGAAGTATTTAAATATATAAATATATGGGGTAAGATGTTTTCCTAATAATTATAGTCTAGTTAAGTACTAATAAGTATATAGAATAAATAAACTAATATCTATATAGACTATTTAGCTTAATTATTTACTTAATAGTAGTATACGGTAGAGACTTTAAGCTTTATAGATATTATATAATAGAGGGATATCTATAAAGTAGAAATAAGTTTTAAGTTAATATTAGATATCAAAATATTTAGTACATCCTAGTTAGGATAAATCTATTAGATATATATAATTACCTAGTTATCTACTATCTATATAGTATAGCTTAGGGTAATATAGATAAACTTTAAAGTCTTATTAGTAATAAGTAGTATAGTATTATACTATTCTCTTAATATTAATAAGCTAACTATAAAATTAAAGTAGAGAGTAATTAATAGAACTTATAAAATATTAATAAGCTATATATTACTATAAGTCTAAATATAATCAGGCTTTACTTTATAATATTCTAGATATATAATAATATAAGCTATTAATTCCTAATATATACTTTAAAAAAAGTAGACTTATCTAAGGAAATTATATATTCTACTAAAACTAGTATATACTTAGTTATCATAAGCTATATAACAGATATTAGGGATAATCTTTCATAGTATATATAGATACAGGTTATTATTTTCCTTCAAGTAAAGTAGTCTATTAGAAGCTAAGATAAAGTTATATAGCTATAATTAATTTGCTATTATATTTCTATAGATATATTAAAAGGTTAGGTTATCTAGTAAAGTTTCCTAGATATTATTTCGTAAATTATTAGATATAAATAGGTCTATAGTAACTATATATACTAAAGAATCAGTTATATAACTATCCTTAAAATATTCTTCAGTAGTCTTTTTAGGGGGTTACTTAACTACTTTTCTAGTAATCTTATTAATAGGTTATTTAGTAGTATTTTTAGTAGGCTATTTAGCTAGCTCTCTAGTAGGTTATTACTAGGTTTACTATTTAGTTACTATAAAAATCCTCTAAACTATATCTAATATTAATAGTTTAGTTATTTACTAAAGACTAATAGTCTTAAATGTCTATAGTTATCTATCTTCCTTATCTTTAGTTAATTTAGTATATAGTAATAGTTTAGTGATTAGTAAATATAATAAAATATTAATATTAATATATTTTCAGCTAAAGTAATATTAGATAGTAATATAATTTACCTATTTTACTAGGTATAGTCTCTAGTTAACTAATCTATATTAGCTTTTCAGCTTACTTCTCCTAATTACTTAAAAACTATCTCGGATTACTATATAATCTATAAAGATATATATTTTACTATTATCTAAGTAGTATTCTAATTTTATTAATAACTAGTAGAAACTAAGTATCTCTAGTTCTATTATATTATTATTAGTTTCTATAGAAAATAGAGTTCTTAAGAGGAAAAAAATTAGATATATCTTATTATTAAATTACTTTTAGTATAATACTACTTTAATACTTTTACAACTTATATTAATATAAAAGATAAAGGGCTTGGTATAGTCTGGAAATATGAGTTCTGTAGCTACTACGAGTTTACACTTTAGTCTTTCCTATACTATTTTAGCCTTATCTTAGATATTAAAGCGTCGGGTATTTTCTTTAGCTTGCTATACCTTTTAAGCATCAGAAATTTCAGTAGTAATATTAAATAATAGGGGTAATATTTACTAGGTAGCGAAATCATTATATTATAAGGTTTTTAGTAGTAAATCTTGAAAACCTAAAGATTTTTTTTTAGTAGGGGTTTTATAATAATAAAATATTTATAAATATAGTCTTTATAGTAGCCTATTAATCTAAATCTATTTTCTAGGTTTTAGAAGTTCTTAGATATATTAAAAACTATAATAACTTTAATTTTTTTAGATATAGTATTTAAATTAAGTTTTAAAATAAAATAGTTAAGTGTTTCTAGTTTAGCTTAAATAAAATAATATTTTAATAATAAGAATATATATCTTGATTTCTCTAGTAATATAAAATAGAGTTATAAGTATTAGAGGTAATTATTTAGTATTTAAGAATAAATAATAATATTATTAATATAAATAAGGACAAATTACTATAAATATTATCTAAGAAAAGTTTCTATATAATACTAAAAGAAAGCTAGGAATATAGCTAGACTTATAGTACTAATTATGAAGTATTTATATCTCTAATATAGTAATATGAATAATATTTTCTAGTAGTTTTTAGGTTTGATTTCCTAGTTAAAGAATCTTTTTATAGTATTTATAATAGAAAAAATAGTATTACTATATAATAATATAAAAATATTATTTTATTTTAGTAATAGGTATATATTTACTTTTAATTTAATATTAACTTTTTATAAATCTATAATAATATATAGTTTATTATTTCGCTATACAATAAAAGTAAGGGCTACTAAAAAGCTTAGTTTACTAAGTAGTATTTTTTTAACGATTCCTTTATCTATTAGGGGATTTAAGATAGTATCTATAATTTCTTAATTTTAGTAAGATAAAGTATATAAGTATTAGTTTAAATTAGAGAGATTAGTGTTATCCTTAAAAGAAATAAGTATTTAAATACTATTATTAAACTAACCTATTCCTACGCGAAATAGGTATATATAGTCGCAGAGTAGCTAATAGACCTATTAATAGAATTCTAGGCCTTAATACTTAGATATATCTATTATTAAGTTTAGTAAGTTCTCGTTAATATTTTAAAGTATATAGAATAGGTAATTATTAAGATATTTCAGGTTATTAGAGTTATCTTCTAGGTTTTCTAATCCTAATAAGTTAACTAAAACTATAATAGATAAAGTATTAGTAAGAAAAGTCTTTCTTATTTTAATAATCGCTATATACTTAAAAGTATTGAGTTATTAGTTTTTATAGATTATTATAGGAATATTACTGAAATTAGAGAAAAGTAAATATTAGTTTTAACTTATTATAATTACTTAGATTAGGCTACTTAATAATAGTTAATATAGGTCTAAATAAGTAAGTAGATATACTAAGTAGCTATATATTATAATAAATAGATTTCTATATTTAACTTAGATATTAATATTATATTTTAGTAGAATTATAATATTTTAGTCTATATATAGCTAGGTTGTCTATTACTGTGATATGTATTTTAGAGCTATTAATATAACTAGAATACTATATCTATCTTCTATTTTTAGTTAGTTATTCTATTTTTATTTACTTTATTATAAATTAAAGGAGTTTAAATATAAGAAATATCTTCTTAAGATAAATTTATAAAAGACTTAATTAACTATATAAATTTAATATAAAGTTAAAAAGATAAAACTATTAAATCTTTATAGAAAAATAAGTAGTTCTATTATAATTATAATTAATAGTTTATTTATTCCTATATTACTTAATTAGAAAGGTTTATAGGGTTAGATATAAGTTTTTAGGAAGTATTTTGCTAAGAAGTCTTTCTAGATAATTAATAGGGTAGAGTAAGTATCTAGATAGGCTATGTAGGAGGGTCTATTAGGTAGGTAGATAATAGCGTATAAATATAAATAAGAATTGAATTCGAAAATATAACTTTCTATAATATAGATATTATATTTTTTAATATAAATATAAGAGGGAATAATATAGGTATATTTAATATCTAGATAATCTATAGCTTTATCTATAGTAATATTAGTTTTTATTTCTTTATTTATAGATTTAGAGATTATAGCTTCCTAGTTATTCTCTATTTATAGTATAATGTTTTTCGGGGAATTTTTCTTTATAATAAGTAAAGAAGTAGTAAAGTAAGCTAAGTTTATAGGAATAACTTTAATAGAGGAATTAATTAAATATAAAGACTAATTTATAATTTCTTTTTACTTATTAAGTATATTAGATACTATATCTTTAATTAAAATACTTAGTATAATATTCTTATTCTCTAGTTAGTTCGTTTATCTAGCTTGTTTTTTTCTGTATTTAGGTTTTGTTTTTATAGTAGATAATAATGTGGTAAAAATGGGAATATAGGAAAGCTTCGATAATTTATAATCTACTTTTAATAATTATTAGTAGAGTTTAAAGAATATAAATCTAAATTAGAATAAGTAGAGTTAGTAGAGGAAGAGTAGGAATAATAATAGTAATTACTATATAAGTAGGGGGATAAATAATTAGTAAAAAGTAATTAGGTAGATATATAGTAGATCTTAACTAATAGTTAAGTAAAATGATTAAAGTAGTTATTATAGTAGCTTTAGTTATACCTATTATAAAGAACTCTCTTATTTCTATTATAAGGGGTTCTATTATTATATCTAGAGTCTTATAAAGTTTTCTAATTATTAGAGGGTTTCTTAGTCTTATTTATTAGTTTATTTTCTTAAGTATTTAAATAGTATAGGTAATTTTAGTTATTATTATACTAAGGTTTATAGTTATTATAATAGTTATTAAAGTAAAGGCGATATCTATTATAGTAAAAGTACTAGTTTTTGAAATAATTGTTGAATTATTAGTAGTAATTATTATATTAATTATATTAATTAGACTAGTGATTATTATAATTATAAGGGTATTAATAATTATAGTAGAAATCTAGATAAGTATTATATCTATTATCCTATCTAGAGTTATTATTAGTTAAGTTATAGTTATATCTTTTATCTTAATAATTATATTATCTAAACTAGAATACTTTAAGTTCTTTTTATAATTCTAATATTTTCTCCTTAGATTACTTTTATAAAGTATAAGTAGTATATTTTCTAGTAGTAATCTAGGATTTAAGTTTTTATAAAGTATTATTAGAAAAAGCTATAATAACTAGAATAGTAAGAGTTAGATCTAAACCTATAATAAAATAGTAATATATAGTATCTTTATTAATATCCCTAGTTTTATAGTAAAGATAGATCTTTTTATCTAGATAACCCTATAAGGATAGATTATTTTTTTAGTAAAAGAATATTTTAGGTTATCTACTTCTATTAATATAATACTATAATCTTTCTAGAAATACTTTTAAAGAGTTCTCTTCTATAAATTAAGATTTATAATTATTCTTATATATTAAGTTATAGATAAAGAGTTAAACTATTTACTATTATTATTTTCTTTAGTTAAAATACTATAATTAAGTATTCAGGTAACTATGCTTTTTCTATGTTACTTAGCTAGGTATTTAATTTTATTAATAAAAGATAAGATAGTTTAAGTAGTATTATTATAAGTAAAGAGCTCTAGTTTTAGTTTCTTAAAATATCTATTCTATTATTATTTAGGTCTAGTATATATATTATTTCTCTTAGGAGTAATATCTTTATAGTAAGAGTATTTATAGCTAAACCTATATTTTTATCTTACTTTAGGTATATAGAGGTAATTCTTTCCTTTTTAGTTTATTAGTATTAACTAGTTTTATTTTACTAAGTAGTCTAAATAAAAAGATAGAAAAGTTAAAAGTAATATAGAAAATAGAAGGGGATTAGTTATTATAAGTAACCTTAAAGCTATCTAGTAAGAACTTAGCTAATAGTAGTAAAGAACTATATTAGAAATAGGTTTTATTAGGATTAAATAACTTCAGGTTAGTTTATCTCTAGAATTTAGTTTTAGTTATTTCTTAAGTAAATTCTCTCCTTATTCTTTTAATAATTAGGAGATATATCTAATATTAATTTAAGATATTATATAGTTATTTAAAATAGGGTACTAATATTTCTAATAATAAAACCTTTAATAATACGATTTATATAAGTTTAAAGTTATTTAGGGTAGTTAGCTAGAATAGTAGAATATCTTTATTAATAATTATAAACTACTAGGTTAAAGAAGTCTTCCTATTACTTCTCTTTAAAACTCTTTATAGTAAAGAAAGTAAAATTAATTACTTTTATATTAGGTTATATATATAAGTTAAAGTACTAGTTATTATTCTATAAATTATATAAAATATATAATATAGTAGTATTTTAAAGGAATTACTTATAAATAATAGGTTTTATATAAATAAAGTTTTGTATAGATATTATTAAAAAGCTACTATAAAATTAGATAGGCTTAGGTAGGATATAAGGGCTATTATATACTCCTAAAAGACTACTTCCTCGGAGTATATTAGTTATATTATATAACTTCTCTTAATATTTTTAGGGACTTTTAACTATTATAGGAAAATTAGATATCTTAATAAATAGTATTAACTAAATATATATAAAGCATAATAAAAGTTATATAGTAGGATAGATATTTGTTTAAAAAAGTAAAGATTTATAGGCTAATTTAATTTTATAATATCTATTCAACTATTCTAAGAATAATAAAAATAATAAGAAAAATAATGAATTATCTAATTATCTTTTTAGTAATACTTAATTAATAATGGGTAGAAAATATAAGTTAAAGTATTATTAAGATAAGGGGAAATAAGTAAAAGTAAAGGAGAAGAAGAGTTTTCTAATAGTTTAAGTATTAGGGGGTTTTCTATATTAAGTAGGTCTATAATAGTTTCTTATATAGTTATTTTTTTAGTTAATTTTTCTCTTAATAGTAGGGTAAGTAGTAGTTATCTCTATTCTTATTATAGAAAACTTTTCTTAAAAGTGATTATTAGTAAATTAACTTCCTATAATATTAACTAGTATACGTTTACTTATTTTAATCTAATTATATCTTAGAAAGCTTGAGGTATTAGAATTAGGGAATTGTATACTTATGATAATATTTGATTACTAGATCTAGATAATTCTATAACTAGTATAGAAATATTAGGGTTAGTATTTATAGAAGCTATAAAAGTAGAAGTTACGTATTATAGTATTAGAGATTCTATAATTAGTATAGAAATATTAGGGTTAGTATTTATAGAGATTATAGTAGATATTATATACTATAGTATTAAAACTATAAGTAGTTATATTCCTTAAGAGGGTAATAGTTTAGCTATAACTTATTCTTTTAAAAAGAAGTATCTTATAATTAAGTTTCTTAGGTAAATATTCTTTTTATGAGGTATTAAAGTAATTAAACTAATTAATAAGATTTAGTTAATAATATCTATAAAATTAGACTCTTTAAGTAGTAGAGAGGTATATATACTAAAGAGTATATTGAGAAAAAAGGGGTAAATTAAGCGATAATAATACTTAATACCTAAGATCTAGCAGATCTCGTCTAATAGGTAGTCTTATAATAGTTCCACTAATATAGAATAAAGCTAATATTTTTTGATTAGTTTATTTAATTATATTAAAGTTAGAATTAAGGTCTAGGAAATATACTAATAATTCTAGGACTTGCGATTAATAAAACTAAACGAAATAAAGTTATACTACTATATAAAGATTAGCTAATATACCGAGTATTATGAGAAAAAGAGAGGTTACCTATATTAAACTAGTAATCTCTATATCTCGAAAAGTATATATATATATGTCTGGTCTAGGCTAGGCTATATGCCGTAGCTATAGTAGATCCCTATTTAGGGGCAGCCTAGTGGGGGACCGTGCCATGCCTGGTCACGTGACATTGACTCCATCGGATGTCCAAATCTATAATCGCTTCGCGGTGATGATGAACAAGTTTGTAAGTCGCCTAGTTCGTGTCCAGTCTCTCAAACGCAAACAAGGAGCCCAATGGAAGTTCTTACTCTTCACAGCACAATCATTTTCGGCGAACCTGGAAGCGGCTCCAAGAATCATGCAGCCCCCTTGTAGATGGCCCGCCAAACATGTCTAGCGAGCAGATCGTCAGGGAAGGGCTCTTCTTCTGCTATCGCTTGACCAACCACCACGATATCGAAGAAACTCAATTCTTTCCAGTGCTGGCGCGCAGGATGCCTGAATTCTCTGGCCAAGACGCCGTCCTACTCGAGCAGCATCGCGAGATTTCACCACGGGCTCCAAGGCATGCAAGGATACCTGGAGAGTTGTCGGTCGCGCACAGAACAATTCGATCCTTCAACGTTGAAGAGCAGAATGGATCCCTGGGGTAAAGTTCTCATGCTTCATCTGGACCAGGAAGTGGAAATGTTGGGAGCTGAGAATATGAGGAAATACTGGACGCGGGACGAGATGCTGGATTTGCCGATTCGAGTATAATGCGCCGATTTTGAACAGCTTTGGGAGCTCCGACCCGCACCATGTGACGATGTGGACTCGGCCGTTCCGACATCGGCAAAAGACTCCGAATGTCCGAGTGTGATAGCGGCCGGGCGGGTCGGAGCTCCGTTCTCTCGCGACCGATGATGCCATTGAAGTCGGCATGATAGTATTTTAGCAGGCCGAGCTTCGGAGACGCCATCGTGAAATCAAACAATACCACCTCGACACTCTTTTGCCCGAGTATGCCCTGCTGTTCCCCCTCCAGAGTAGGCAGTTTTCTTCGTGTAATTCTATAGACGACGCGACGACACCAGATATCATGACTGATATCAAGCCCAACGCACCAAAGGTCGTGACCATCGACGACGTTACGCAAATCGCCAAAGAACGTCTGCCCAAGGCGGTGCTCGATTACTACACGACTGGCGCAGACGACGAGCACACCCTCGAACGCAACCATGCCGCCTTCAGAGAGTATGTCGACAGCTTCAGCCACCACTTCAATCCAGCCAACTGACGTCTGCTAGGCTGCTCCTCCGGCCACAAGTGTTGCGCAACGTAGAAAAGATCGATACCTCCACAACCATCTTCGGCAAGCGCTACGACATGCCCATCGCCATCGCGCCGAGCGCGTACCAGAAACTCGCAGGCGGCCAAGGCGAACTCGACGTCGCCCGCGCCGCCTTCAAGCTCGGAACGAACCTCACGCTCTCCACGAACGCCACAACCTCCCTCGAAGACGTGGCGGCAGCGCTCCCCGACCGCGGACCCGAGCACCCCAGACCGTGGTTCCAGCTCTACTTCCTCGGCGCCCGCGATCTCACCGCCGGCCTGATCAGGCGCGCCGAGGCCGCGGGCTACGAGGCGCTCGTCCTCACGGTCGACACGGTGGTGCTGGGCAACAGGCTGCAGGAGCGCAAGACGCCGCTGACGCTGCCCGAGGGCATCGCCATGGCGAACCTCGAGTCGAGGCGCGTCGGCGCCATCTCCAAGGCCGGCATGCTGCTCCGCGCGGAGACGGCGGCCGAGTACAACAGGATTGTGGAGGAGCACCGCGACTCGCTGGTCGACGCGACGCTGGAGTGGAACGAGGTCATCCCCTGGCTGCGGTCGCAGACCAAGATGAAGATCGTCGTCAAGGGCATCATCACCGCCGAGGACGCGCAGAGGGCGGTCGAGGCGGGTGTGGACGCCCTCGTCGTGTCCAACCACGGCGGCCGCCAGCTCGACGACGTGCCGTCGACGCTGGAGGCGCTGCCCGAGATTGCGGACACGGTGAGAGGCAGGATACCCATCATCTTCGACGGCGGCATCACCCGCGGGAACGACGTGTTCAAGGCGCTGGCGCTGGGTGCGGATCTGTGCCTGATCGGACGGACGGCCCTGTGGGGGCTCGCCTGGGACGGTCAAAAGGGCGTGGAGGGCGTGCTGAACATTCTCGAGCGCGAGCTTGCGAGGACGATGGCGCTGATGGGCACGGCGAGTTTGAAGGAAATCTCGAGAAATCTTCTCGGGCGCGCCAAGAGAGACGGCTTCGGCATTGCGAAGCTCTAGACTTGGACTGTGCTAGCGAAGGATATCCGGGACTAGACCTCCCCCAGCAGTATGGACTTGTGGCTTTCACATCTGTATTCATATCAAACCTACATTTGATGCCTCTTACGATGAAAACTTTGGCAAGTAGACAAGAGAAGGCCGAACGCCCCTCTCTCCCCATCGTCGCCCCCCGTCGGCCGTTCGGGGCTTGATAGTCCATGGAAGCCGGCGCCAGCCCGACACGTATCTGTCGATATTGACAAGATGTACTGAACGTAGCAGAAGCGTAGGGAAGTTGCCGCGCCTCGGAACCGATGAAGCGGCCTTCTAGCCCGAAACCAAGACCCATGAAAGCCGTCTATTGGAGTGTGTTTGCCGAAGGTTGAACAGCACAGCAAACGGCATCCAACCATGCCAAGTCAGAGATCGACACATTTCAAACCATGTTTTTCATGACTACGGTCAAGAAGCGAGCCATCCCAGCGCTGACTTGTGCTCGCCTTTAAAGAGATTCGACATGCTCGAGCAGTACACGACTAGCTCGCCTGCGTCTGTTGGGGCTCTCAGAAGCCAGCCAACGGACTGGTAGTATCGACGCTCGGCAAGGTTTTGGCTATAATATAAGCAATAGGGCCATGATTCCACGTACAAAGCTAATTCAACTGAAAGAAAACGAAAAGTGACAATTGCAAGGTGCGACAGATTATACTCTTGCTAAATGAACCGTGAAGTAGGACAGCACCAACCTCCATAAGCGTATTAGCCAGATTTGCATTTGGCCGCGTGTGCCTTTCTCACAAATAATATTCCGGTAACTTTTATCGTAAACACAACGGCATGTGTCAAAGCGTTTTGCGAGTTGACACAACCAGTGAGCTCGCCTTATTGGGTAGGCTGGCCTAGAGGTGCCCAACGGGAATGCCAGAGGCTGAAGCCGTAATCGAATTGCGTAATCCTATCAGCATACCGGACTGGAAGTCCGCTACACATTTCTTTCGGGATGAATATGGTAGGATGTACTCGGTGGTAGACATTCCGAGGCTATAGGTAATATCGTGAGTGTACGTCAGCCTGCTGGAACGACTGCGAGCAACAGAGAAATGACATCAACGAGCGCCCGGGAAGTCTCATCCATCATCCTGAAACTCCAGAGTAAATCTTCAAGTCGTAATAAATGACGCGTTCAATTTAGAGACGATACTTCACTAGATCTGGCAGATATTTAGAAAACTTAGGCTTGTATCATCAAGTACTGCCTCAAGAACAGATCAGCTATATATAATATGCTCAGATGCTGGCTTTCGCAGAGCAAACCCTCTGCGAACCCAGATGAAAATTGTCCACCTCAGCTGTTGCTACTATTCAACGACCGTCAGATCCGAGATGAGACTGTTGATACCCATCTTGAGCATGTCAGTATCGCATTGCTGTTGAACATACCCCGAAGCACATCATGCTTGCGACCCTCAGTGGTTGATGCTAAAATACAGCGAAATAGGCTTATTAGCATGTCATATGCTAGGCAGTGGGAGGGCTGCATTTGCCGAAAAGGTGTTGGACAACCTGCAACTGCAGACTTGCAACGACTTGCCTGCAGAAAGGCAGCACCGACCTTTCGAACTGGACCATCTTTCTATATGGGTACGTTGATTGAAAATTGCGCAGCTGTTGGGTACTGGCCGATTTTGTAAGTCCATGGAACCGAATAACTAATACTGTCAGAAAACTTCGGCTGGGAGGGTTATCGTGGGTCGTGGTGTTGGTCGGGTTTATCGAGGGGTATAACAGGGGATTACTTCTACAATCACTGTAGAGAGCTAGGGGTGGTCGACTCATGCTGCGTCAACCTCGACGCGTCTCAAACCGTCGTGGTTGATCGATCAAGCGGGTGTTTCTGAGACCCATTAACAGGGCCGGGGGGACTTCAACATCTCTCTCGAGCATCTTTGTTCTTCGTCTTTTCGTTCGGCTTGGGGGTCAAGGCGCAGCAAGATTCAACACTTGCCTGAACCTTCATCTTGGCCTGACTCAGAATTCATCAGTAAACAGGTACTAAATCCGAGATTGTTGTTTACTTCTGACGTATTAAATATTACCCCGTGCATATCCACTACTTCCAGACACTCTTATAGCCTGTTGATTACAGGTTACGATCAGTAAGTAATTGAAGTGAGCGTGTTTCAAGCTACACAGCATACCTCGAATACGCTCCGTTACTTGAAACAACCTTTTATTCGGCGAAACAGCCCCCAAAGCGCTACTCCTCCTTCGCCCATGGCTCCAAGGAAGAGTCGAGAGCATCCACAAAATTGAGCCATGCAATAGCTGTAAGTAGAGAAGACATCTCTTCGATACCGGATCTAGGGACAATTACTGCTGTGCTAGCGATATGGATGGAAAAGGTTTGCGTGCCTCAGGTAGGTCTTGGCCATGGGATCGCCACGGTAGTCGGAAAAGTGTCCGTTGATGATTGAAGTTTAGTCCAACCTCGTCTTCTCGACTTCGGCTACGGAGGCTGCGGAAATGTCAGCAAACGCAGACCTGTAAGACTGGGGCCTAATATCATTGTTTTGATGTCATTGTCTTCCAGAAGCTTGCTGGTCTAGGCTGTGTAGTCATAGTCCACCGTGTGAAAGGACTGATTCGTTGGCTAGTGCATTTCTCACTCTATCGCAGGTAGAATAGCTTCGAAGCTCGGCATTACCTTTCGCGAGAGGACAACGACCTTGTGGTCGGCATTCCGTGGAGGATTTCCACAATTGTCTAATCAATGTCTCTGCTGCCACCTGCTACTGCAATATTGACCATGATGGTGATTAAGAAGGTTTGAATGTCTCAATGATACTGCACAAAGTACACGTAAGTCTCGACGATGATTAGCCACCTAACCAGAAGCTGTACACGATGTTTCTCAATGAAGATTCCATCCTTATTGAGACTCTGGCTCATATTTCTCATTGCTTTGAAACCCTTCGCGTCGAAGCATGTCTTTGTCAGATTGAGTCAGCGAGATCAAGCCCGGCCGGAATTGGTATGTGCCGCGCTACTTCGGGTTTATGGATTTACGGCTCACAACTACTCTCGCATAGAGCGTTACAAATTTGATTAGTTATTACTTTCAGTCATAGTTGGGAAGCAAATGGTATGTTGATAGTGGAGGGCCAAGGTTCCTCGCGTGGTGCCGTGCCTGTGTAGTCGGGGTAACTCGGATGGACATCTTGAAGTTGATCCGAACCATTTGCGAGAACATGGAAGATACTTTGTCAGACTTTGGAACCGTCGTCGTTCCATTGGTTTTTCTTGAATGCCTTGACTGCATTTCAGCACAGTATACTCCACCGACCTGATTCAAGTCTGTCGGAGTTACGGACTTGTAACTTGGGAACTACTATTGTCTGCCTAGTCCTGGCGACGTCACATAGAACAGCGGCCAGCAAACCCAGGATGAGCATTGAGA
Source organism: Colletotrichum trifolii (assembly GCA_004367215.1). Taxonomy (NCBI): domain Eukaryota; kingdom Fungi; phylum Ascomycota; class Sordariomycetes; order Glomerellales; family Glomerellaceae; genus Colletotrichum; species Colletotrichum trifolii. Next base: position 209,890 of record RYZW01000066.1, on the reverse strand, counting down.
AAAGCTACACATCACAAGTGAAGAACGAATGCAAAATCTGCACCAGACAGTCCACTTCTTCAGGTCAAAGTACAAATAATACACCCAGAAAAGGCGAGCCGAGAATCATTTGATAGCCATGATCAGTGGTGGTTTCGTTCTTACAAAGTCTCCAGGAACGATCAAGTTATCAAAAGAATTGGCCGCCAGTGAACGGCCAAACCACGTTGAACAGCCTGTCAACCCCCTCAGAGTTCATCTGGGAATATGGAGTCTACCCCAACGCCCCTCGCTCATTCACAATCAAATGGTAGCAGTAGCCACGACGGCGGAGATAGCATTCACTGCGACGGCTTGAAGTGGCTGCCTCTCGCGCCCAAAGTCTGTATCCAACTCATCAAGATGACGCCCGAAACCGGTGCTTACACTGTCATCGTCCGAGCCGAAAAGGGAGGCGTCCTTCCTCGCCACCGCCATATCGAGAGCGCCGAGATCTACGTAATCCGCGGAGATGGGAAACACCCGCAGGCGGGACACTTCGCTCAGGGAGACTACGTTCTGGAGAGGAGAGGGGCGGTACACGATCCGCTGGTGTTTGAGGAGGAGGTTGAGTTGTTGATGATGAGCAATGGGCCATCCGCCTTTATTGATGATGAAGGCCGAGATTTGTTCCTGATGGATATTCCGATGTTGCAACGCTTGGAAGCGTCGGTAGCAAAGGCTCCTCAATTCTAGCCTATACGTAAGATGCTGAAGGACAACGTGTCTAAGTCCTTGGGTCACTTGCAATCGACATAGTCCGTGGTCAGCTGTGGAATTGTGGAAGTGTAGCTTTCTGAACAGTGGTGTGATCTTGAGACAATGACGGAGTACTGTGCCTGAACAGGCACCACATATGGGGGCGGGCTGTGTTTTGGTTGGTGAGTTATAATGCGCATAGGACCACCGCTTCAAACTGAAGAGGTCGAGACTCTTGTTTAGTCCAGGCAGGTCTGAGGTACGCTTGGGTTAGAAAGCCGTTGGACTCTTGGTATTGTAGTGAACTTGCTGGTTTGCTGACCCTCGAGTGGCATCGGACAACCACCCCACTCCGATAGACTCCGCGAAATAGCCGGTTTTCCGCGGCGAGGTGGAAGAAGCTCCATGGAAAAGATCACCGACACCCATGACAATCAAGACTATCAGTGAATGCAGCAATTATTATAGTGTGCCTTTTGTGTTATATCACATCCCTTCAGCGGCCAAACAGAGCCGATGTAAGTGACAACAACGCTGGCCTGTTCCATTCCACGCAGTAGCCCTACGAGTCACAATCATGCCAAAAGCCTCGAACAGGACTTCGACTTGGCCATGGTCATTTGGAATACCCCTTGTGGCTGCTCTAGGTCTGAGCTATCTCTGGCCAGGCCAGTTGACCATCTTCCCTGGAGTTCAGCCCGCCAAGTCAAAGTATACTCCGGCGGCTTCAGTCACAATCGATCAGGGTACGATTCTTGGCAGACTGGTGACCGATGGCACTTTCCCGGAACCGTTAGAGGGCTTTATGGGAATTCCATACGCTCTCCCTCCAATAGGACAGCTCAGATTCAGGCATGCCGTGCCTGTCGCAGCAGGTAATTCCACGCTCGAGGCGTTTGAGCTTGGCCCACGGTATGTCCACTTGCCTACGCACCAATAGCGGATTCGAAAGTAACCAACAACGAGTCCAGATGCCCCGGAAAGCAGCTTGTGCCCTTTACCGATGATGAATGGCTCGGTCCCGACTGGGAGAGCGAGGACTGCTTGACCATCAACGTCTACCGGCCCAGGGGACACACGGCAGAGAAGAAGCTTCCCGTGGCAGTCATGATTCCCGGCGGTGCCTTCAACCGTGGGGCTGCAAGGATGCACAACACGCCGTCGATGCTTGCTTGGTCCGAAGAGCCTTGGATCGGCGTGTCGATGCAATACCGCATTGGCGTCGCTGGCGGGATGAACACTGCCCTCACGAAGAAGGAAGGCCTCTTGAACCTGGGTTTGAAAGACATGTACGTGGCTTTGGAATGGGTCCAGAAGAACATTGCTGCTTTCGGCGGGGATCCTGACGATGTGACTATCATGGGACTTTCCGCCGCTGCACACGGCGTAAGTCAAGGCTGATAATGAGTCGCCCTGGGTTCTGCTGACGTGGGACAGATCGGTCACCTCATCATGGACGTCAACCAGAAGAAGACACTGTTCCACAAGCCCATCATGGACTCTGGTGGCCACACCGCGCGCGTGGTACATCCCCCCGAGTCCAGGCTCAACGAAGCGCACTTTGAGGAATTCCTCCAGCTCACTGGCTGCAACAACCGACCCGAGCACGAAATCCTTCCGTGTCTGCGAGCGCTCCCCTCATCCACCATCATCGACTCTGGCCAAAAGGTATACGAGAAGTCCAATCCGTCCGTTCGGTGGGCGTGGCAGCCTGTTCTAGACGGCGACATCATCTCGCGGCGTCCCATCGACGCGTGGAAGTCTGGCAACTGGAACAAGGTCCCGATACTCACCGGCTCGGCCCACAATGAGGGCGCCATGTACGTGCCCAAAACGGCCTCGACACCAGAAGACTTTGACGACTTCTTCCGCACTCTGTTGCCTCAGCTCTCCCACGGAGATATTGCGGAGCTGAACGAGCTGTATCCCGATCCCTCGAAGAACCCCGATTCGGAGTACGTCGAAACGCGGCCTCTCGACATTGGACCGCAGTACAAACGAGCCGAGGCCGCGTACGGTCACTACGCATACACATGTCCCGTTCGACAGACAGCCATATGGGGGAGCAAATCACCCTCGGACCCTCCCGTATACTTGTACCACTGGGCCCTCAACAAGACAGCCCTTTATGGTGCCAATCACGGTGACCAGATGCGATATCAGACGTACAACGCGGAGGTCAGGTCCATCTCCCCGAAGCAGGAGGAGATTGCCGGTCTGATGCACGCATATGCCACCTCGTTCATCGTGCATGGCGATCCGAGTAAAGTCAAGGGGAGGTTTGAGAAGAGACCTCAGTGGCTGGCTTTTGCCAGGTGAGAAGGGCAAGGAGGCGGGTAAGACGATGATTTTTGGCAAAGGAAATGACGAGCGTGCTGGAGGCTCTAGCTTAGGCACGGCTGCACAGTTTGTGGACTACACATGGGCCGAGAGGGAGTGCGACTTCTGGTGGAAGCAGACGGAGAACTTTGAGGATTGAGTATATGGAGTGTCGGCGGCATCCATCACGGAAACTCATCTAGAGGATGATTAGTCGTGTTATACCTTCAGAATGAAGAGGAACCAAGTCATTTTCCCAGCTGAACTCCACATCCTTCATGAAAACAGTAGTCATCGTCTCTACGCATTAGATGTTGCGTATCAAAGCACATGTAGCTGGGAACGCTGTACAGTACGACAAACGTCTTGGTTGCTCATTACAATGTCGTGATGCATAGATACATGATCCGTGGATGTCGAAAAACAAGTCAAAACATATCCCGCAAGTTCGGGAAGAGCTCGTCAATCATGGGAACATCCGTCGACATCATGAGCTGCTGAAACTCGGGCACCGTCGCCGAGGGACTATCCGCCGTCACCAGCTTCTCGACAACCTCTGCGTACTGCGCCAGGCACAGGTCGCCCAGATCCCAGCCGGAACGCCGCTGGTGCGACTGCAGCGAGTCGATGAGCGTCTTGGCCAGTTTCAGCGACGCGCTCTGCGCCAGCCCGGCCGCCGTGTTCTCCGTTTCCAGCGCGCAGCGCAGCAAAAAGGTCATGGCCGACGTGAAGGCGAAGGCGCTGACGGGCAGCCAAAAGTCGCCGAGGTGCGCTTCCTCGAGCTCCTGCACGAGGTGGACAATCTCCTCGGCGGCGCGGCGGACCTGGATGTAGCGGTTCGTCAGGGCGTCGCCCGGCGCGGCGTCCTCCTGCTTCTCAATGTCGAGCTCGATGCGCCGGCGGAGGAGTTTGGTGGAGAGGTAGGCCAGGCGCAGGTTGGCGGCGCCGGGGATGTGGAGGTTGGTGCCGCGGGTGATGACGCGCCGGACGTCGTCCGGGAGCGAGTCCTCCCACTGGCCGAGGCTGAGCTCGAGACCGAGCGTTGTCCGGCCGCCGTCGTTGTCGTGGCTCTGGTTGAGGTCGTAGACGAACTCGAGGTACTTGTCGAGGACGCCTGTCAACGTGACCAACGCTGTGAAGACGGCGGCGGCGGAGGAGGTTTGTGTTTCCGTGGCGTCTGCGCCTGTTAGATACTCAGGTGTTGGATCTGGCACGTCGTATTGGAAACGCTTGATTTGTGGCGGTGTGCCGTACGCGAGACTCAACCTGGCCGACGAGTTAATCATGAGCTGCGAGAGTGACGGAAGGGTGAAGCTGACTGACCATTTGTCGTGGACAACCAGCGCCCACCAGATCTTCATACGTAAACACTTTTCAGGCATGGAGATGTTCCAGTCTGTGGGGTCCCGATTGAGTCCGAGTGACTGTGCTAGCGACACTGCTGCACCCAGCTGGATCTCGTTCATGATCATGGAGGTTGTTGGTCTCCCACCCACGTTGAGGATGATGGCGATGATGGTTGAGATTCCGGGTGAGATGTGTAGTTCGGAGAAGAGCGTTTCTGTCGCCTGGTTCCAGATGAACCGAGAGTCTGGACAGTATTCAGACGGGAGATGTGGAGAATTCTTCCAGAAGATCATGGAGTGGGCGTAGAGAACGGATAGCAACGCCGGGGATATTCTGTCTCTTGCGGTGCTGAACTGGTGCTTGAAGGACACTTCATCCAGGAGCGGAAAGCAAATGTTTACTTTTTGGAAGTACCTATTTTCTATCAGCATCCATTGCCATGTGGCACGTAGGCTTTTTGGTCTATTCTTGGTATCATCTGCAATGTGACTTTGCTTGACAGAGACCTAGGATCCAACATAGCAGGGCAACCAAGTCCACGACAATGAACGAGATGGACGAACGAAGCTTCACTTACAGGTCAATCAATGTTGATGTCCATGGCTCAAGCATCTTCTCGACAATCTGGTACTTCTGCAATGGAGCCGTCTGTCTCGGCGCCAACCCATACGGCCTCTTCCTGACGGCTGTGAAGATGACTGGCTTCCGAATCCCACTCATCGACGACATGGGTGACATGGCTGTTTGGCCTCCCACCTGCAAACCAGGCCTGGGCTTCACGACTCGAATCATCCTCTCGTGGATGCTTGGCTCCGAGCTCAAGTAGTCCGCCAGCACCTGGGTGTCGTTCGTGACAGCAGGCCCGATAATGTGCGAGTTGTCTTCGTCTTCGGGACTGTCCAACGCCAGCATCAGGTGAGGGTTGTGCGGACTCGACACCGCCTTGGGCCCCGAGCAGGACGTCGTGCTGCTGCTGCTGCTCGTCGGTGGGGACGTGGAGGTGGTCCGTACATGAATACTGCTGCCGTTCTGGGGTGCCTTGGAGTTGGCCGCTGCCACGGCCGCGAGAGGTTCCCGTCGACACGGCGTGTTGGACTGCGGGGCGCGGTATGTCTTTTGGACTTTTCCGGGGTTGAGCGGTGCTCGCGCTGCGCTTCTCGGCGACGGTGGGAACTCGCAGTCCGTGCCGTAAACATGGCACATTTGACACGTCCAAGAGCTGATGCCTTGTTGCTGCTGGCATCGCGACTTGCGCCTTCGGCATTGCAGACAGGCCGGGCGAAGATGGGATCGGTATGGCCGGGGTGTCGGCTGGTCTACCGCTGCCGCTGACATGTTGGCTGTTCTTTTTGGATACTGGACTGCTCGTATACGCTCGAGTGCCTTGTCTGAAGCTGGACCTGAGCCTGGCTTCGTTTTGCCGAGTCCGGTAATCGGGGCCTGGATGACTCGGACAAGGCACGCTTGCTACAGCATCGAGTTGGGAGACGTGGTGTTGATATTTCCCCGCGGAAAGCTCCACAGCCATTATCAAGGGTAAAAGCCCATCTGAGAGGCTAGTCTCGTCGTATCTCTGTTAGTCAACGCGCAAGCTGATAAGGCGGAGGTTCACCGAGAAAACTCCACTCCAACTTGATCGTGGTTCGCGGTCAACCGCTCGGCGGCCAGAAATAGTTGCCGAAACAGTCTCGAGCGGGCAATTCCCCGATGGCCCCCCGATAACGCACAGTTCTCTCGGCGATCCACCGCTCGTTATTTCTCCACGATAATCTGCATACGATTATACATAGAAGGCAGTGTGGCTGGCGGTGTCAGTCCGACGCTGTCGCCCCCGTACGTGAGGTCTCAACGCGGGGAAACCCTCACCCAGATCCCAGGACCCCTTATCTCGCTATGGGCCTATCTGCCAGGATATGACGTTGCTTGGGATCGAGGACATCATTCGATATCTTATCTGTAGCCTATGCCACGTTGAGCTGGGAGAATTGCCAGGCCCGGATCGCGGGCGGTCGACTCGTCTTATCAAGTTGGACAATGGAGAAGCCAGAGCGTGCCAGGCTTGGTTCGGCGCCGGATATCGTTAACCCTAGTCATCGGAATGAATAAGAAGAGCTCCGCAGCCTGGGAGTTTGCCGCTCCGGGGGAAAAGTGTCGACAACTCGTCCTTGCCCGACTCTCCCATCTCTAACTTCATCACAACCTGGCTTCAATATACTTTGCTATTCGGCCAACGCCTGAAATATTCGCTTCAACTAGCTCAGCTGTATCCACTTGGTCCCATCGCGTGCTTGAAGTACACAAATCACTCGCATATCCGGCGACCCGCCGTTCTCGCAGACTTCCCCGGACTCCACCATGGTTGTCGAGACCTCTCTTAATGAAGGGCATCCCAAGCCCAAGGACTTGGAAATTGCAGAGAAGAAACCGTCTCACTCCGACAGCGTTGTCGAAGACCTCAAGCCAGGCCAGGTCGAGCTCCTCGACGAGGCCGAGATCTTTCTTCAGCAAAATGGCATATCTCATGCGCGACTCAAGGAGCTTCTCGAGGACAAGGCGGCCGAGAAGAAGCTCGTTCGCCGCATCGATCTCACCTTGCTGCCATTGCTGATGGGAACCGTACGTTTAAGATTCCCAACAACGCGCTGGAGTGATGATGCTGACCACATCACAGTACCTGTTGCAATACATCGACAAGCAAGCCCTCAGCTACGGCGCCGTGTTCGACCTCTTCGAAACCACAAACACCAGCCAAAGCCAATACTCATGGCTGGCTTCCATCTTCTACATGGCCTACCTCGTCAGCGAGTGGCCCGTCAGCTACCTCACCCAGCACTTCCCCACCGGCACCGTGGTCAGCATCCTCGTGCTCTGCTGGGGAACAGTCTTGACGTGCACCGCCGCGTCGCACAGCTTCGCCGGCCTCGCCGTCTGCCGCTTCCTGCTCGGAGCCTTTGAGAGCGTCATCACGCCCGCCTTCATGATGATTGTCAGCATGTGGTACACCCGCTCCGAGGCGCCCATGCGCGCCGGCGCCTTTTACTGCTTCAACGGCTTCGGTTCCATGATTGGCGGCATCCTCTTCTACGGCGTCGGCCAGGCCGACGGCTGGGACGTGTGGCGCATCATCTTCGTCATGTGCGGCGGCCTGACCATCATCTGGGGCGTCGTGCTCTTCTTCTTCCTGCCCAACAACATCATGGCGGCCAAGCGCTTCTCCGTCCAAGACAAGGCGCACCTGATTGCCCGCAGCCAGAGCAACAAGACGGGCGTCTACAGCCGCAAGATCAAGACGGCGCAGATCAAGGAGGCCTTCACCGACCTGCAGGTCTGGCTGCTGTTCTTCTACACCCTGCTGAACGAAATCGTCAACGGGGGTATCGCCAACTTTGGCAAGTTGATTGTCAAGGGCTTCACCAAGGACGCGTTGCTGACGACCGCCTACGGCATCCCGTACGGCGCGTGGGTGGCCTTCTTCATCTTCACCGGTCCCTTTTGTGCGTCCAAGTTCAAGAACTTCCGGACGATTGTCATGATGACATGGGTCATGCCCACCCTCGTTGCTGTCACGCTCTTCCTGAAGCTGGACAGAGGAAACAAGAACGGCCTGCTGATGGCATACTACATTGTGAGTTGATCTCGACTCGCTGAGACATTCTACGGAGCAACCCACTGACACCGACACAGAGCCCTTCCTTCGTCGGCGCCCTCGTCGTCGCTCTCCAGATGCCCGCAGCCAACGTCGCAGGCTACACCAAGCGCGTCACCTCCACCGCCTTCGTGTTCCTCGCTTACTGCGTGGGAAACATCATCGGGCCCCAGGCCTTCCTCGCCTCGGAGGCTCCCATCTACGGGACTGGGTGCAAGGTCATCATGGGCTGCACTGCGGGACAGTTCGTGCTTGCAATTGCCATTCGCGTCTTGTTGATGAGGAGGAACAAGCAGAGAGACGCCGAAGCCGCCGCCAGTGGTTCGAATGCTGCAGATGACGGTGACGAGCTTTTGATGGATTTGACCGACTTTGAGAACAAAAAGTTCCGGTACTCGTACTAGTCAACTTGAATAGGTACTTTTAGGGGCTAGAACAAGTTGAATAGTCTATGAAATGAGAAAGCTTGATGCTGAGGATGTGCACCCAATGGTTGTTCCTATCGTTGCCTGTTTTTGTCTCGGCTTGTATAAACTTCTGGAACGATATTGAGTGTGATCTTTCTCGGCAGACTGAATTGTTTCATGTCAAATAACTCATCGTCACCCTTTGCCACTGTCCTTGTCCTCCCCCGCCCTCCATGTCTACTATCTACTATCCCTAGTATCCCGTGGCTTAATAGTCTGTCTCTACTATAGGTAGGCTATCTCAGTCGTCAGTCTCTATTCTTTGTTTATGTTTTTATCTTCTATCTCTATTTCTATTGTCTGTTTCTGTGTCGGTCGTCCGTCTCTATCGCTCGTCCCTATCATCGGCCTCTATCTATAAAATCTATATCTATCTATATTATCTATCTCTATCTTGATCATCTATATTTACTTCTATCGTCCGTCTCTATAGTCTGTTTCTATCATCTGTCTTTATTATCCATCTCTATCGTCCGTCACTACCGTCCGCCTTCGTCTCTATTGCTACATGCTCTACTATGCCTTTATCTTGATAACTTCATAGCTATAGACATAGCTATCATACTATTGATATACAGCACTTTGAAATCTAAGGATCAAGATGATGATACTGCTCTATCAATAGCTTACTGAATTAAACCTTTAGTCTAATTATCTATCCAAGTCCTATAGGTAGCTTAATGGCACTCCTTGTTTCCTCTTTTCAAATTCTCTAGTATCTCTTAGTATCTCTAGACTTTCTCCAAAGTCTTGTCACGCAATAGTCCTCTGTATTTCTCACTTATGAGACCTGCTTAGGTTGCTTAACGATACTTTTGTCTTTACCTGAGCAGACGATCCGATGTCATGTTGGTCCAAACCCACAACTCCCGTAGAGTCTGACCCCTGCAAGCCAAGACAGACTACCAGCAAACAGGTCTACAGGGGCCCTGTGGAGCAGCCCCAGAGAAACTGGGTTCGCTATTTTCTAGTAGTTGGCATCTCCAGCGGGTATCTTGGGAGGAGCCTTGAATTGTAACCCTCCCTGGCGATGATGGTAGCATCAAGAACAGTCGAAATGGAGCGTTATCGTCGCCGGGTGGGCGTCTTGTACAAGGCACGGAGCGATTCCGGAATGTCGTATGCAGTCGGCGACGGAGTGCCATTTTGCTATCCGCATATAACAAGTCCACCCCCTCCACAGAGAGAACCGACTCAAGCTGTCTTTTCCCCGCAGGAATTCCGCCGCCTCGCACATACACCCAAAATGTCGTCGTCAACAGAAGACGACCTCCCTCTCCTGCCTACAGGCATTACGCCCGAGTGGTTGGGAGCAAAACTCGGCCAAGAAATCAAGTCTATCGAGAACACAAGGACCATCTGGGGTACAGGAAGCAAGCTGTTCTACACAATCACGTACGAAGACGGAATCGACGACGACGACGACAGACCGAAGCACATTTGCGTCAAGGGTGTTTTCAGCCCTGAGATGAGAGAGGATCAGCCGTGGACGGTGAGCTTAGCACAGCGCGAGGCCGACTTCTTCACCAAGATCGCACCCGGCGTTCAGAACATGATTTTCCCCAAAGGATGGTGGAGCGACACGAGCGAGGACCAAGGCATCGCCATCATGAGCGACCTCGTACACGAGGGCTGCACATTCCCGCCAGAAGTCGCTTCATACTCGGTGGAAACGGTCAAGAACAGCATCGAGCAGCTGGCCGGTCTTCACGCGCAATTCTGGGGACAAGACGAGGAGGATCACCCTTGTAAGTGAACTCACATCCCATCCCGTCCATACCACCCCTTTTTGCCTCTCTTTCTCTGGATTCCCCGTCGCTCGCCGGCTGTATTCCGCTTGGCGCGGTTTGCTCTCCCCGTCTCCATCGACACAAACCCCCCACACACACACCCGCTGAAGACGAAGGAATGGTCCACTGACCTGGCTGCCGATGAGAACAGGGATATGGAACAACTACGACCCAGCCATCAGATTCATGTCCGCGTCGTGGGACGAAGTCGTACGCGAACCGGGCCGACCCAAGCTGCCCGACCACCTCATGGACGGCGCGCGTTGCAACGAGGCGCTGGACCGTTACTTCACGGAACGTAACCCTCGCTTCCGCACGCTGCTCCACGGCGACACGCACATTGGCAACGTCTACTTCCTCCCAGATGGACGAAATGGTTTCCTCGACTGGTCTGCCTTCCACTTTGGGTCCTGCTTTCACGACGTCGTCTACCACGTGACGGCCATGCTCAGCATCGAGGACCGCCGCGCCCACGAACTCAGGATCCTGGACCACTACCTCGAGACCCTGCACTTCCTCGGCGGGCCCAAGTTCGACCGCCACCACGACCCGGAGGTCATGCTCGAGTATCGGCGTTCCTTCATGACCAACGTCATCTGGCTCATCTGCCCAAGAACACTGCAGTCGAGGGAGCGTGTGGACGTGCTCTGCGAGCGCACCGTGGCTGCCTGGGACGATCACCAGGTCATCGACACCATTCTCAACCAGCCCAAGCCCGAGACGGCAGGAGAAACAGAGGAGGAAGAGTCCGATGCCGGGACCGAGTGATGGCTCGACCGGGGCCCCGGAAGCCCAGCTGCAAGCGGATGACTCGCGGGGAGCGGGGCCGCGTACTTGACAGCAACACCAACGAAACATGCCCGGACAGCACGAAAAGTCTGAGAGAGCAGTGGACCATGGAAGACAGCGGGTTCAAGGGAGTCGGCTACCGCGGGACCGGCCCCCAAGGTAGAGATGTACCAAGCTGACGTGACACATGAACAAAGCGGCATCATGCTCGACAGGACGGACTTGTGTGATACCACCAACAAACATGATACAGAAACTGGTAGACACGAAGACAGACAGGGACTGGTGGAGTTCATTGTTCGAAATGACGGCTGGACGGTTCTGGAAAACCCTGCCCATGCGGCGTCAAAGCACAGAGAACGAAGTTACCCACAACAGATACTACACTGAGCATCTTCAGATTTGGCTGGTCAAATCCAGTGATTGGACCTGGCGAAGCAGAACGAACGTTTCAGCAAAATAAAGATTCGAAATGAGCCGCAATTGGTTTTCAGACTTGGGCAGACGGTATGCAACTTCGTGCGACATCGTGTGCCGTTGTAAGAACAAGGGGTCATCATGATAGACCGACGTGCGTTGTCTGGGAGTCAGAAGCCCGGCTAACTCCATATCCGGCGTTGATATTATTACGGGGCCTTCTCCCAGACGCAGATGGCAAATTGTGGCGCTGGATGTTTTATGTCTACTGCTTGGGGTGTGCTCTGCCATCGGAAGATGCACTCGAGCCACCTTCAACTGCTTTCTCCTGTCGTTCAGGCCCAAGCCGACTAGCCTTGGTGTTCCTGGCATCGTCTGACAAGGAATGGAGCTGCCTCATCTCTGTACTCGGGCTGGTCGAAGGGGCCATGTCGGTAATGCTAAACAGACCCATGGCGAACCAAAGGCTGAGCGTCTAGAACATCATCCAAAGGTGCGGCTTGGGGAACAAGCTGTATGCCTCCCGACGTGAGGGAAGCTCTGTCGTTTTGTTTCTACAGCTTCTGTAGTCTCTACGCTACCACGGCGATGGCCGGCTTGAGTAGCCGAAAACCTGACCACCCCTAGGGCTCAGAAATTGTCGCCATCGTTACCCTAGGAAAGGTGGCCGTTTTTCATCCATCTTTGGCCGTTCGCGAGTAATGCGTGCCAAAGAATACCTCAGGGAGTGGCAAACCGCTGTTTTAAGATGTAGTGGATGGGGTTTCGGCGTACTTGTTTTGCTTGGAACTTTGGCAGTTGGGTGTATGTAGAGGTTTTGTCGTGGAGATTGCAAAGCTAGCCACGACGTGGAAGTGCGCGAACTCGACTAATTATGTGAAATTCACAGAGGCCCTCAAGGTTATCATGACACAGACTTTTCCCCCTAGCCACGAGAAGCGAGTTTGGAAGCTTATATTCGGAACTTCGGTAACAGGAACAATGATAGAAGTAGGTATGGCCAGTAGGGTTGGTAAATTACAAAATCTTCGCCTCCGACATAATGAACCGAGAGGCTTGAACCATGCGTTCCATGTCCCGAAACATACCAAAGCGTCTGTAACCTTTGCGGGCTGTATTTAGCCTCGGGATTTTTTTCGACTTAAAAGAACCATTGTGGAAGGCCAAACGTTGAGTATGTCCCACATCTTTCCGGGTTGTGCTGTTGAACGGAGGATCGTGTGTGGCGTCAGTGAGGCGTCAGTGAGGCCAGTGGACGGACACAGGCGGGTTTAAACTAGATCTCATTCATCTTGAGCTTGAACGATTGTATCCAGCATCCAGGAGACCAATCTACATTGCATACTCCCACATTCGGGCGATTCTCTACTGAATGATCTTACTCAGAATATAATATTTGGCCTAACTGCGTGGCATGTCATGTCTGAAGATTGGTTTTCATTCAAGCTCGCCCTACCCTGACGAAATGATAACCTCTACGGCGTTGTCCACTTACCTGGATGGAAGAGAAAGATTTCTCCATTTAATGCTAGCTGGATCGTAAATCTCACCTTCTTGTCATATATAATACTCCCCTTTTCCGAAGGTGCCCTTTGGTAACACAACTTTGACTCAGTAAGCAACCACAATGTCGAGCAAAGTCGCGAAAAGCACCTCGGAGGCTTCCTCCGATGTCAGCTGGTGCGAGAACGACTCTGATGTTGCGGTCGATCTTGTCACAGAACTCGAGAGATACGATCCATTCACAGAGTTTCTGCTTGCGCCTCACGACCCCCCGGAGCCATACGGACTGCGCTCGCTGGCGTCAGACGGACCACGAGCTGAGGACATCGCCAACGCCAACGCCCCGCCCCTATTCAGACCCAGGAAAGAGCTCGACGTTGAACGATTCGCACGCATCGAAGTGATCAAACCGATTTCGACGGGAATTCAGAAAGGGGCGCAAATTCTCCTGTGTAAGAGTATCCAACAGCCTACTTTCCTTAGAACAGATAGTCACGCAGCCTTTCCTGTATACCCTGACGGCAGGCCGAGCCTGCTGGTCGCAAAGGTATTCGACCCACTCTTCTACAGCGACGACCGAGTTTCTCTCTCGGGACCATACGGAGGCGTGACAGCCGCGGATGAGGCCTTGAGTCGCGAAACGGCGGTTTATGACGACCTGTTCAAAAACAAGTTGACCGGCTATCCCCATCTGGCGCCTGAGTACTACGGCTGCTGGGCCACCCACATCGAGGTATCCGACACGGGAGAGTCGAGGTTTGTCGGCCTTATTCTGATGGAGTACATCAACGGGCTATCGATACATGATCTCTGCACAAGTGAGGGTCCCATTCCTACTCCACGGCGTGGTCCGGTGTTGCTGGACCGAGACACCAGGCCACTCGATCGGCCGTTGCTGAAGAAGCTCGACTTGGAAGTCGAGACACGTCAGAGGATTGTGGCAATACTTCTCGACAAGGTTGTCAGTCAAATTCGCGTGGGCATAGACCATGAGGAAGTCAATCCCAGGAATGTGTTGGTCAGTTTTCGTAACAATGGGAAATACTTATCTGCCGAGGCTGAAAGACCTCGGGTCGTCATGGTGGACTACAACATGTCGACGGTCTACAACAAGACAACGAGTTGGAGTCCAAAAGGAAAAAGGTCGGAATGGGTTAACGATAAGCCTCCCCACCCCTGGATTCACTTTGACGCCGAGAATATGGCCATGTTCGAGGGCTGGCTGCCGGAGCCGTTGTGGCGAAGGGGAGGCCTGGACAGATGGATGGTCCACGCATTCGGTGCTTTTGACGGCAGTGATGCCGACTCGAAATATTGTAGCTACGAAGAAGCTTTTCGGAAGCCATGGAAGGTAAGGCAGATCTTGCCACCGCGTATCGAGGAATAGAGCAAGCAAATGTTTCGTCCATCTCACATGTACGCTGTAGCTGGCGCTGACTTGACTTTACTTCAATAAATATCACATTTCATCGATCAAGTCATTCGATGAAGATCAAGAAATCGTTTGAGACCTATATTCTGGCTCATGCTAGTCTCCATCTGTATAGTTTCTATAGAAATGAATGTGCGACCAAGGTTTGTAGCACTGAAAACAGCCGCTCATTTTAGCAAGTCTTCGAGTTGCTGAAACTTTGCTTGCAGAAGGCGGTGCACGACTGGTTGTCTTCTACTTGAGAAAAGCTCTGACAGGTATTGCCGAGCTGGCACTGGCATCGCTAGAGTCGTACATGTCAGTAAGTTGATCAAACGCTAACTGACAACCAGACTGCTACCTCGCGTACCAAGAGAAACAGGGGCCGGAGCGGAAGCCACACTCCTTATGATGCATGCAACAAGTGACTGGGGCCGAGAAAACTTACATGAAGAGCGTTGACGTTGCTGGCAAGCACCGTAAAGGCAGCGATAATTACGGAAAACTTCATTGTGGCTTTCGCGGTAACCTGACACAGCTTTAAACCTGAAATATTTGATGAGGAGAATTTGAACGCTTCTGATGGTGTCGTTGGCAGAATCCTGGACGCACATCACCTTGCCAGGAGGGCAGAAGTCGCTGTATTTATGTTCTCTGGCTTGAACGAACGCACCTTGCCCGAGTAAGGCCTGCAGGTTATTTGGGCGCGCATCCATGCTGTTATAATGGGCCCTGTAAGACCGTAGTGCTCAACGAAGAGGGTCGATAACAGCCGTTTAGCTTTGGTTTCAAGAAGGGGTAACTTCACGTCGACCTCGGGGAGAAAAGCACAGAGTCCACTTTGGCTGGTCGGTCTTGGGTTGCTTGGCACACGTTTGGTTTCTTCACGCATATCCGGCGGGGGACATGGTTTCCCTCATCCACGACTGCCCAACACTTCAGCTTTTGGCAGAGTAAGTTATTCCGGTGGTCACGAATGATGTATCGTAGGAATAGCCCTGGACAGCAAGAGAGGAGTGTGGACTTGGCGCTGGGTGGGCTAGGGCAGGGGAAGGATGTGAGTTGGAATCTAGTACATCAGCCAGCAAACTTCGTTTGGAGCAAGGTATTTCGGAGAGGAGTATCTAGAACGTAGGGCGCATGTCCAAAAAAATCGGACGAAGTTACTAAATCTGGTTTTGAAGTTGATAAAAGGGAGTAGATGACTCGCAGATGACCATTTTGAACAAAAAGTCCCCGGGCTAGCTTTCGAATAGTTGCCATTTTCCTTCCAGCACTTTGAAACTCGCCTGAATGGTAGGGATACTCAATCTTCAGTTTAGCATCAATAATTGGCTCAGGGAACAAGAGTAACAGCGCTTCTCTAAAAATGCTAGTGATCGATTCGGAACTCGGCATCGAAGCCGAATTAGAATGTCGCACTCGAAAACAACACCGATGTCCCTTGCTGAGTTTGACCCACAGAAACAGAAGTTCTGACAACTCGAGGAGAATGTGGAACTGACCCTGTCGAGAAAATGAAAATTGAGAGCCAAAAGCCAAGAGAAAACAGGAAAAAGAGATTTTGTTGCGCTCTGGGCACAAAAAATCTATCATTCGAAATCTTCTGCATTCATCTGCGGGTCTACTCAAAATGGCTATTTCCAAGACTATTGGCAAATCTTTGCCAAGTAATGGCTGAAGATAATTCCCCCAAGCTATGACCGTTTATGGGGTGGCGCCCTTTGAGTCGACTTGTGTAAGATAGCTTGATAATCTGTCCAAGTCTGCTTTCGCTCTCTTGTCGAACGATGAGAATCCCGCATGCGTAAGCCGCGAGGTTCCAAGACAATCGTGTATGTTCGGTTTCAGACATGTGGCTGTCTTTCCGACACCACGTTTTCCTTTCTTTCTGGCAAGAAGCCCTTGGCCGACTCGAGCATAAAACCAGCCTGTTCAGTTTGTTCGAGACTGTCGATGAAGTGCGTACAATTACAGTCACCAAGCCGTCACCGAGAATAACTGTGTTCCCCAGATCCAAGTCTGAAGATATGGATATCTCTAAATTCGTCCAGCCTTGGAAGCTCGACGAGCAAGAGGTCTACATCCTCACAAATGCCAATCTTGTAAACCCCGTCGACGGTACCATCTCACAAGGAACCACCATAGCCCTGTCAGGTGGCAAGATCCTCTTTGTCGAACCGTCTGGTTCACCCAAGGAGAAGCAGCTTACCGTCAGTCCATCCAGAGTCATCAACCTCGACGGAAAATACGTCTGTCCCGGTCTAATCGACTGCCATGTCCACATCGCCGTGACGCCAGGCGAGGCTACGCTCTCATCTTACGCGAACATGACGGAAACCAAATCTCTCATCCGCCAGCCTTCCGTACTCAAGGCCATGCTCGAACGTGGCTTCACCACCGTCCGCGACTGCGGCGGGGCCAGCCTCGCCATGAAGGAAGCCGTCGAGGAGGGCATCCACCCGGGACCGCGTCTATTCATCTCTGGCAAGGCGCTCTCGCAGACGGGCGGACACGGGGACATGCGCGGCCGTCACGACACGATGCCCTGCTGCGGCGGGGATGTTTCTGGCATCAGTCGGATTGTCGACGGCGTCCCGGAATGCCTGCGCGTAGCTCGTGACGAGCTCCGCCAGGGCGCTGATTTCATCAAGATCATGGGCGGAGGCGGCGCGGCCAGTCCCACGGACCGCATCGATCAGCTGCAATTTTCCGACGAGGAGATCAGGGCCATCGTCACGGCCGCTGCGAACGCAAAGACTTACGTGTCGAGCCACTGCTACACCACGGAAGCGGTTCGGCAGGCGATTAATCAGGGCGTCAGGGCTATCGAGCATGGCAACATGATTGACCTGGCCACGGCCAAGCTCATGGCCGAGAAGGGCGTCTTCCTGACCCCAACGCTGGTTACGCACTTTGTGTCCAAGGAGTTGCACTTCTTGAGCCCAGAAGGGGAGGCAAAGGTTACGGAGGTTCTCGAGCGAGGACTCGCCACCCTGAAGATGGCCACAGAGGTGGGCGTTAAAGTCTGCTTCGGGACCGACCTCCTGGGCCCGACGCATTTTGCGCAAACGAAGGAGTTTGCCATTCGAAGCCAGGTTCAGACTCCACTGCAGGTTCTCCAAAGCGCGACCATCAACGCGGCGAAGTTGTTGAACAAGGAGGATATGTTGGGGCAGGTCAAGGAGGGTTTTCTCGCCGATTTGTTGATTCTGGCGAAGAACCCGTTGGAGGACATGACCATTTTCGACACACCCGATGAGACAATCGTGGCTGTGTTCAAGGATGGACGGGTAATAAAGTCTAACATGAGTGAGCTGAAGTAATTTATATAATAACCTCTCAGGTTAATGGCCAGTCGCAGCTAGCTTTGCGATTTCATCCGCAGCAACGTCTCTTCCCGGCCGCTTGATACTCTTTGCCAGCGCCTCAGCGTTCTTTCTCATCGAGATACTGCCTGGCCCGCCGTCCACCAGCTTGAGGAACGCGGAGGCGAGCTCATCAACTGAAAACCCAGGGGCCGTCTGCCGATTCCCCCAAACGCCGATGTCGATGGCTTCAACGCGTGCTGCGTAGTTGTACAAGTCGAGCCACGCGGGCAAGATGATGTGGGGAACGCCGGTCCTGAACACGTCAGCGTCAGCAAAACAAGTCGAGAAGCAGCCCGGAGCACTCACATGACGGCTTCATGGTAGCAATTTGCACCGCCGTGATGGACCAAAGCAACAATGTGCCCCGTTTCGAGCAGCGCCGCCGGATCGACGGTCAGCCAGCTCGAGACCCTCACGCGATCACTCTCGATGAAATCCTGCAGGAGAGGTTTCCAGTCTTCATCCTTTCGCTCATGGAACACCGGATCCAGCATCTTCCAAAGCACCTGGATCCCAGTCTTATTCAGCACGACTTTGAGCGCCGCCGCCATCTGTCCTGCCCTTGCGCCATCAAACTCGAGAAAGCTGCCGAGATTGATCAAGACGGTCGGCGCACGCGCCAGCCACGCTGCGAGTTCCGGATCCTGTTCCTCTGCCGTCGCCACCGAGATGGCGATGGGCCCCGTTGCAGTCACGTTGGGTGGTGTGTACTCTATGGGGACCGAAGCCCCGGGGGTATCCTGAGAGATGAAGGCGGATCCTGGCTGGTAGATGTTGAAGAAGTTGATGGGATCTTTCACTCCGTGTTCGGCGAGGAACTTGCGCTTTTCGGCGAGAGCAGGGACGAAGAGGACGCTGTAAGCGAACTTTGCAGATTGATAGACATTGGAAGGGATATCGCGCCAGGGAACTGGGAAGAAGTGGCCGGAACCAAGGCTGCGGAAGACGTGTGTCAGTTGATTGCCAATATTCCGAGATTCACCTGCGGACAGCGTCGAGGGTTCTTCTCATCTACGAGAGATTGAAGCGGCTCTAAGATGAAGACTCACGCTGGGTACTTCCAGAACCCCTTCAGCCAGGGCTGAAAGCCACTGAAGCAATCCGCGAGCACGTTTGGCGTCAAGATCGCGTGTAGGCGGTTCATGTTGCGCGTCGCATCGAGCGCCGGGCGAAGGAACATGTCCAGCACCACAACAGCCGGGTCGACATCCGCAATCAGCGTCTTCATGCCACCCACCAAGGCGAGGTGATCTTCGGCCGTCCATGGCGCCATGAGGTTCTGCATGTCGCTCGTCAACGTCTCCAACCCCGCGATGCCTGGCGGGGCCATGAGCTCCAGCGGGGGACGCAGAGAGGCCTCGCTCATGGTCGGGATGGAGTCTGGAAGCGCATGGAAGATTGCAGGGCGTGCTTGGGGTGTCCGGCTCCGGGCGTAGGTTGACACGCGCTCGAACTTCTTCTCGATGCGGTCCCACGAGCAAAAGTGGACAGTAATCTCGGGGTGCCGTTCGAGGAGGGCAAAGGTGGTGGCGATATGGACATTGGACAAGCCATGTTCCACGTTGACGAGGAAAAGAACAGTGTTATTCTTTCCCGATATCGGTGGCGGACGTTCGACCTCGTTTGTACGCTGATAAAGGGGTATCAGGCCGCCGAGCAGACCAATGACGACCGTCAGAAGTAGAATGCTTCTTTTCGACATGATTCGTTGGACACAACTGAAGAAGACGACTTGATGAAGGCTGTAAAACCAAATCGTGGGAAAGACGCGTTCTCTTATAAGTACACGTCACACGGAGTCCCACTCATTGCACATCATGGAGGCTTGATAAGACCCATGCAGGCCAAGATCTGACAAGCAAAAGACTGAGACTTGCAGGCTCATGCTCTGTCAGAATACGATATCACTGGCAGAATGGGAACTGGAAAGACGCGGATATTACTGTACTTGGTTGTCGGATCTTACGCCATGCAACGTCTCATGCTGGATTCTCGGTTCCGTCTTATATGGTACCCACCAAGTGCCCGGAAGCGAGAAGGAAAGCGGGCGCTAAGCTCCCATCTCACGTTATCTCTCGGGAACGATGAGAGAAAGTGAAACCAATGTCCGTTTCTGCAATATCTCTGCTTACGCACCTAGCCTCGTCTCAAGAATCTCAAGGGGGACAGTCCTTCTCTGGGAGCCTGAGGTTCTGTTTGTACGTGGGTCAACAGAAGAATGCATTGAAACTAAGCTGGATTTGAGTTGCTGTCAGGATGGAGTTGCTCTAAGGGGCCTGGGTATGCAATACTGCAGTTTCTGATATCTGCTGCTTAGCAAACTCAGCCTCTGGATTTTAAAACTTGGCCAGTAATCATGTTCATCCTAGGTCACTAGAGAATGATCCAGTACTTATTTTGGTATGCCATCTTCCTTTTCTTATTTCCTACCATAAGTGATATCGGAGAACATGCGATCTCACGAATCGGTTGCTGTAGTGACACCTGATCTACTGCGCTCGCTTTGAATGGTAGTTTCCACGCCCAGAGTGAATAGCTTTCCAAAAGGTTAAGGTGGATAGCTAAATCAAGGGTGCATCTGATATACGGACCGTTCGATTTACACCAAGGCATAGATGAAGTTTAGAGCAATCATTTTGCCCTCACGAGTCATAGTTTGCCTTGGCCACAACTGACCAGACTATGTCCAGACCTTTTGCAAAGGGTGCCCAAGTAACTAGTAATCTACAAACAAGGTTATTTTGGAGATGGCTGGTCGTTTCGTGGCCCAGTCATGAGAACGGTTTCTTCTGACGTTTCTTCTGGGAACAGAAGTCGGATTGCTAGGGTTTCGTAGATACTACGTATTTGTATGTAAAGCTTGAAAAGTTGGTGATTACCGGGCTCCAAAAAACATCAGGGTAGAAATGGCTAGTTATCATAATGTGGTGGAAGGCAAGCACCCGTACCAAAAGGGTGCAACAGACCCGCGCAGAAATTTCACCAAGAAGTTTTTACGGAGCAAATATCAAGGTACTCAACTTCTTACACACAGAAACACATAAAAGCTCCCATTGGCCTTTTCTCAGAATTACCAAGATAAACGTTCAACTTTTTGCGTTGTCGAAAACCCTGACATCGACTCTTGTGTGGCATTTTCCATGGGGTCCCATACAACGGCTAGCTTGTACGTCCTCATTCTCCAATGTCTTTACCACTATCTCTGTCGCAAAGCTCTCAGTTTGCTTTCAAAATTCGTATGGAAACCTCGGGGCCATGAAGGAGATCAAAAGACAGAGGCACTGGTTGTGGCTGCAAGGGCTGTTCCAACTGACCACACTTCGATGATCGACGACGCTCAACCAAGGGCTTCCCGTAACAGTCCTATTCGCAGGCTACCCCGAGAGCTCGTTGTCGAAATCATGAAGCAACTTGAGCCTGTCGATCTCTACGTTGCTCGTCAGGCGTCCTCGATGTTCTTCGACGGCTTCTTTTCCCCGGCATTCCGAGCATTTCGCGTGTACAACACGACACCGATATCAAGTTCTCATCCTACAATAAGCTTCAAAATCGAAGAATTATCCACTGGCCAGAAGAATCAGCTGAGAAGAATTATCGCTGACCACTCCGCCTGCCGGCCATGTTACGACAGCCTCGGCTTGAGTTACAGGAACAACTACATGTATCAAAGCAGCCGTCCTAACTTACTCTACTGCTTCCAATGCTCACGCTACCATTCAAGGGATTGCTTCCCTTCCTTGAAAGGCCGACCAGTCTGTCTCATCTGGAACGGTAGAATGAGAATCTGCCCCCACCGTCACTTGAAAATTGGTCAACTTCAAGTTAACCGGTTTCGTGGCAACGCCAAGCACAAAGGTGCTGTCGAATGCCCCGTATGCGCTTCCGAACTTCACGGAGACGACAAGCAAACGCCCCCCACACTGTATCCCGTGGTTCATAAAAATGGCAAATCATTCCATGTCATGTTAACATGGAGACTGGAGGTTTGTCTGCTGGACGCGGAACAGATTATCACAAGAGATTTGCTGCTCCAGAAGATCAAGCGGGTATCAGAATACCTTTGCACGCACGTACGTTGGGATCAAGGGCGGCTTCTACAGCCATTCCACAAGAAGAACTGCGTCTGCTTCCGCCCGCCGCCATCCCAAAGTAAGCGTTGTCGCCAGCACCGCAACTCGTCCCCTGAGAGGCCCTGCTGTGCCTGTCGTAACTCTTCGCACCAGGATCGCTTTGGGCTGTTCATCGCATCGGGAGAGCCTGACGAGCACTGTTATACATGCAAGGATTGCCGCATGCACTATGGGTGGGAAACACTGGGCGGCAGACTGTTTCTCTACGCTGACAGGCGGCTGCACGATGCTTTCTCGAAGGATCTGACGAAGAAATGGGAAGCAGAGATTGGCGACGGAGGTGGTAGGATGGGGAGCTTGTTTGCCAGTCTTGATCCGAAGACGTATCGCTTCAACAACGGATACTGTCGGCGGCCATGTGATGGAACGCGGTCGCGGAGCCAAAACGCCTGCCTTGACGACATTCCACCCGGCCGACGGAGTTTGCGTGGGCTGTGGGATCCTTTTATCATGAATAATAGTACTCGGTCGTGAAGTACATCGACATTGTCGTTGAGTGATGAATGAATACGGCATGACACCGAAGTTAATATGAGATCTTTCTCCAGAGCGTAGCTCCCCAACATAGACGTGACGTATTAAAGAGTCCCTTACAGGCTGGTTAAAAGTTTGGCAGAGTTTCTACTAGAGCTGATAGAATCTTGACTGGGTCTAAAATACTCTATATCTTGGTTTCCTCATTTGCTACATATATTCCTTTCTCGTCATGTGTCTCCCCTATTCGTCACGTCCCTTCCTTACTTATCCCTTTACCGTAAGGCAACTCGCGCAGCGTTTCCCTTGGTAGCCCCGTGTTGTGGCCAAGACTCAGACAAAACTTGCATCAACCCTCCATGCCAACGTATCCTTTACACGCAGGATTGCGACGTACAGCAAGTTCCCTTGATGACATACTATTGCCCCACCAAGCATGTACCGTCTACCTTTCATCTCGCGGAGACTTAAACAGCACGATATTATGCCAAGCGCGGATCGTGAGCACATCAGAGTCGGCGGCGTCCGTGTAATCTGTTAAAGTGCGCAAATTCTTTCCAACTTGGAGTGTGAAGGGAAGAGAATGGTGCAGTGGCATTCGATGTTCGTATTCGACATGAACAACAAACCTTGGCAACAATCTTTTGTGTGGCGCGAGTTTAAAGTAATGGCTCGAAAAAAATACGGCCATCATGATGCTCGCCAAGGTACAGTTCCATCATGCGCCAGAGGTACATCTCGAGCTGACCTTTCTTATCCGGGTGAGTCTCAGAGCTATCTGAACGTGTACGCGTCGTGGCTCATGAATAGGACTGCACTTGACGCCTTTTGTTTTCTTCGTGGTGGCAACGCGGAAGCTAGTGCCGTTCATACCACTTGGAAAAGGGCATGATACACTTGTTGACCTTGTGGAAATCCTGACAGGCACGGCACGGACAGACTCGTCCGTTTTTCTCGACGTAGACAATCGCCGTCACAAAATGGAGATGCTGTATGTCGTTTAGCTGGCCGAGGACGAGGTCCCAGTTCCTCGGACCGAGCGCCTGAAATCTTTTGCATGTCTTGGAAAGGAGATATACGTCGTGCAGCTCCAGATAGCCCATGATCTCCAGGAGCATCTCGTTTGGGAGGCCGAGGATGCCCGGGGCCTTTGGTGCGCTGAAGTAATACCGCAGGGGGATCAAGGGAAGCCAGAGGCAATTCTCTATGACTTGTCTGATTCTCCGACGCAGACCTGGCGAGCGTGGACGATCGTCGGCGGCATTGAAACCACGGGTGGAGGATACTGTTGACATGATTGCGATGCGAGAAACGAGGGTAGCCTGTGGGACGGATGGCAGGTAGGTTGTAAGGTGAATGTGAGCTCGTACACAATGCGTAGGCTGGGCCTCCTAGTGAAGAGAAGAATTGGGAGGGGGCAAGAGAAGAGTGATGGGAGATCTCAGGGTAAAGTAGATACACTGGATACACAATTATAGCTTTTATTCAAAAAAAGTCTATAACGCCACTGGCAGCCCTGCCAGCCTCGTCTGTGGAGACCCAACCCTTTTTTTGTTATTTGCAGGCAAACTACGGTCTGTCACGATACCTGGAGGGCCGTACGGAGTGTATACGAGGAGGGGCAAAAGCTTCGGTTTAGGCTTGTATGCGTGCGTGAAGTGTAGGATGCATGATCCCAAGGGTCTGGTTAAGCCGAGATCGTGGGTGATTAGCAAGTGCTACGCATACGTGGCGTAACCCGCTGCACAACAGGACGACGTTTACGTGATTTCACATGTTATCAGCTGCTAGGTCAGTAGGCATACTCGGATGACTGGGTCCCGGAGCGTGACCGTGTCGGTCTATTTGTCCATGTCTATAATTCTATTCATTATGGGTAATCATTAAGCCCGACATGCCAATGTTCTCCGACCTCGTGGCGCGCACAGCGCTCTGATGGTGCTAGATGGGCAAGACAGGTGTTTTGGGAGGGATCCAACGGACCGCAGCTATAGATACCGCAACGGAACCTTGAGTGCGTGCCCGCCCCGCGTCATCGGTTCTAGGCATGCCGTCCAGCTGGTGGCTATTGCCAGGCAAGACAGTTGCTTTTCGTGTTGTTTTCCGAGGAAAGTCGCTATAAAACCAATTGCTTTTCTGAATCACTTTTGAGAGAAGACGCTTTTCGAAAGGAACGCTGTGAGCAGGTTGATGTTGGGAGATAGCTGGTGGTCTGGTACAAGTAGAACTATCAAACGAAAGTCTTGCGGATGCGGCTGCGAAACACCATAATCAGCGGAAAAGGTCAGCGTCAAATTGCCGTGCCATGAGTACCTAGGCCGTGAAGCAAGACACGCTCAGGGGCGAGATATCGGGACACTCGATGGCGCACTCTGTTGTTGGGTCGATGTGGTAGATCCTGGAGTCGCCCAGACCCAGGCCGTTGGCATCATCGCCGTTGACGCGGACAAAAGTCGGCACGCTCACGGTGTTGGTGAGCATGCGCAGAGTCCCGTCGCGGTATGAGAACTGGACGTTTGCATCGGTATCGGTTCCGCAGGACGCCGTGAAGCCTCCGTCGCCGAGCGGTCTGAAGAGCTCCTCGTCGTAAGGCAGTGTGAGAGCTGGCATGGAGACGGGGACGGCGCAAGTGATCTGGCCCAGGGCAGTCCCTGCCATGAGGGAAACGACGGCGAGCAGAAAGTTCATCTTGTTTGCGGGGGTATTAAAGTAAGTGGCGGGTTGCTGCGGGTTGGTAAGGTAAAGACGACGATTTGAGTTGCGGGATGGATGATGAGAGATATTCGTTTCTGACGATCTTTAGTGCTTGGTTTTTATGTAGAAAGTCAAGAGAGTGGCTCGTTGTCGATCAACAGCGGACAGACCGAACCGATTTGCGCGTTTAATATCAAGCAATATACGAGAGGATTCTTTGCTGGCACCCACTGAGTCAGCAGAGCACCCAGTCTTCGACAACGGCCAAAGCGAAGTTGCGATGTTCCAAGTCGGCTGATCATGCTGAAACAGACAATCTCGCGTCTAGAATCTGTAACCACTTCATCAAACGCTCAGTCCGACTGAACGAGCTGCTCATGCTCTTACAGTTGTTCTAGAGGTCACCGTTCCCGTAAAGCGAAACAGCAAACGATGCAGCTCGTCTAGCAGCCCCCTCTCAAGTGAGCAGACCCATCTGAGACTGATTCAGCCTCTCCTACCCACGCGCGTGGCTTACGGTGCCCCCGGCTCCCGTTACTCTGTAGATTATCTCTCACTCTTCCTCCCCCGCTCTCCTATTCCTTTCGAATTGAAAGTAGTCAATTAGCTAGCTACCAAGCCAAGTTCTGGAGAACAATTCCTTGCCGCAAGATTAGGAAGCTTCTGGATGTTGAATGCGGCAGGGTAAATGCTGAGAAGCTGATGGAAAGCCAACTCCCCAGATGTCTTTTGCCTCATGGGAGATTGTGTGAGATTTTCCGTACTGAATGTCGTAGGCATGCAGAAAACCCCTCACAAACAAGATATCTCTAGACTCCGACATTGGCTACCCACGCTCGTCGCTCCATCTCATCCCGACCTGGGTCACGATGTCCATACAGTCGGGATCTTTTCGCCTATATTTCCATAATCGAGACGGAATCACGAGGAAAGTGGCCCCGTGGACCATTGTTCATGGAGCAACTGTAGGCGGTGAGCCCGGAGAAAATACGTTGAGATCGACAAAGAGACGAGCGCAACAGGGAAGCCCCGGGATCAGCAACTTCAATTTGAGAACGGTCTATCCGTAAGCTGTTCCAATGGTAACCACTGGGAACTCTTTGCCGGTGGACTCTTGTGTAAGAGGAAGCCCAATTTACCCCAGCTCTGTGATTGAAAGTTGGCGAAGCGACAAGATGAGACCTTGGACAGAAAGCGATGGCCGCCTTCATGTACGTCAATCGCAAAGGACTGTAAGGTGATGTCTTTCCAATTGACATAATGAGCTGCCGGCCGAACGTCTGGTCTATAGCGGCAAGGCGCTTGTCTCTGCAACTATGTGAACTCTGTGTATGTGTTTTCCCGGTTACTGAAGGTGAAGACGAGGAAGAGGCTCGTAATTGTTGCCGTCTTTCCATCAATCTGGAGTCTTGACGAGCACTTGTTGCTGTGGAACCTCACTCAAGGCGCCCCGCCACCCGAAGATGCCGTCACTAGACCTCTCATGGTTCTGTTTCACCCGCGACTTTCAAGGTGGGCCAACTGTATTTCATGTACCGTATGATGCAGATTTCCCAGACTTTCTTTTATGCTTAACTCATTTTGCTTCATAAAGGAACTAGGTTGGTTACAGTGACACTTTGGCTGAAACTCTTCCATCGCAACGACCCATTTCTTGTTCAGCTGGCGCGAGATCTATCAATACCCGCATTTTATTCTGAGCCCCTTGCCAGGTGGTGATGGCTTCGTTCCTTGGTCCCTTACAAAGACCCTAAAGCTACGAAGGCAATCCTATCATCTCAGACTTTGCTGCATTAAGTGTCAGTAATCGAAACGAGGCTACCAAGCAGCTCGCAAAACAGCGGTACACTGCGTACTAGTGCGTGGTGGCCGACTCGGTTGCCGTCTTCTCAGTAGAACGAAGTTGATTACCACGATGGCAGTAACGATAACGACAATGGGTATCAACAACAGCTGGCAAAGTCTCATCAAATCATATCAACACGAATTACTGCTCTGAAATGTATGTAATGTTTTGTTCCCAACTGGCTTTCATGCTTCGAACCAAATATAAGACAGAGCCGCTTTGGCCCGTCAAACGCCCAGCTAGCTACACAGTCACCACCACTATTTTCATGATCAAAAAGGCGCGTCTTTACTGCAAAGTCTTGGTTCCATGCAGCACGTCAGCAGCCCACGGAATATCTGTTGGATGATGGCGCTTTCCTTTTCGGGAATCGCGCCTCCAATTGTCCCCTGTCATTCGTCTGGTTCCTACATATAAGGCTCCTTTGGACCCCTCTTCTTTTGTGTATGTTTTCTATTATTCCAACATCACAGTAATAACTTCTGCTCTGTGTGCGACGATGGGACTGGACACCTCGCCATCAGTTTTGCCGGGTCAGGCTGTCCCTGATGAGCTTCTCAACAGCATTACAAGCTACGTGGAGGAGTACATGTCCCACTACGACGGGTCTCACGACTACAACCACATCAAGCGCGTGCTCTCGCTCGCCCGCACCATCCTCTCGGAGGAGCGCAAGATCAAGCCCAACTCCGGCGTCGCCTACAATGACTCGCTCGTAACGCTCGGCGCGCTTCTCCACGACGTGGGCGACAAGAAGTACCTCGCACCGGGCCAGGACGCCTCCACGCTGGTCCAAGACGTGCTGGTCGAAAAGGGGGCACCCCACGACCTGGCCGCGCGGGTTCAAGACCTCGTCCTGCATGTTTCGTACTCCAGCGAGGTCAAGAACCCCCAGGGCGTCGTCGACAAGCTTCTCTCGCTGCCCGAGCTGGCCATCGTCCAGGATGCGGACCGGCTGGACGCCATTGGCGCGGTGGGCGTTGCTCGCTGCTTCGCCTTCACCGGAGCCAAGGGCGGGCATCTCGAAGGAGCCATCGAGCATTTTCAGGAGAAGCTGGAGAGGTTGGAGAGCATGATGAAGACGGAAACGGGGAAGAAACTGGCGCGGACTCGAACGGAGCGCATTGTCAAGTTTAGGGAGTGGTGGGAGGAAGAGGCTGGACTAAAGGGATGAGAAGGAGATGATCCAACACATGGGACGGACGACTACAGCACAACTACCAGCAGTGGAAATAAAAGACTTTTCATTTGTTGCCCATCATCATTCGTTTTCTCATAACCGTGTGTACCATGCTACTTCAGAACCTAACAGAAGCAAGCCAAACTTTTCACCGTCAGGATACTTCAACAGCTGGGGCCCAGAAGTTGTCCTCCGTCACAGCGGGCTTCTCGAAAAGCCGCCTCTTCTTCTTGGACGAGCGGCCCAGCGCACCGTCTTCCTCCTGGGTCAAGTTCATCGAGAACGGCAGCGTCAGATGGTCCACGCCGCTGTCCACAAACTCGGCAGTGGTGGTCGCGTCAACATGGCGCCACGACCGGAGAGTCCGCCGCGCCTCTCCGGGGAAGGTGAGGCGCATGGGCGTCCGGTACCAGGAGGGAAAGTACACGAATCCCACCATGATGCGAGGGTCGGCGGTGCGGTTGGGCATGCCGGCGTGCCAGGTCCGCAGGTCTCGCAGAACCAGCCCTCCTTTACGAACGGTGGGCTGCACGGGAGGGCCGTGGGCGAGCACGCGGGCTTCCAGGGCCGGCTTCTTGATCCAGCCGCGTGTGCCGGGCACCTGGTCGTCGTAGTTGAAGCCGACGTGCGTGCCTGGCCAGACCTCCGTCACGCCGTTGTCCTGCGACGCACCCGAGAGGAAGATGTTCACCTCGACGCCAAAGGTGAAGTCGAGGTGGCGGAAGTAGGCGTCCGAGTGGACAGCCTGGCGCCCGGTGCCGTTTGGCAGGGCCGTGTTGGCTCCGGCAAAGGCCAGTTGCGGCCGCGGGCCGAGGATGTGCTCGAGCACCGCGACGGCGTGCGGGTTGGCCCAGACGTCCTCGTGGAGGAACTCGGGGGCAACGGGCAGCGGCTGCGAGAGGTTGCGGGCAGACTTGTCGTGGTTGAAGTGCGGCCTGTCCGTGGAGAGGAGCACGTCCGCGTCCTTTCTCATCTGGGTGTACAGATGATCGAGAGACTTGTGGGAGACGGCGTCCTCGATGACGACGACCCCATCGCGGTGGAAGGCCTCGAGGCACTCCTGGACGGTCTCGAGCGAGGTAGTGCCATGAAGGAGGTCTCTCTTGGGTATGGAGACCGCCGCCGGCTGCCTAGCCTCCGGGACGAAGGTGAGGGACTTTTCGGAGCAGCTGGGTGACGGAAGCGGTCCCATGTTGAAGGGATTTCTCTTGGAGGTTCTTTGTTATTTTGATATCGTGGATAGAGGGCGAGGGGCGTGGGCTATTTATGCCTTCAGTTCCTCGGCGACAGCCTGCCGTACGATCTCGACAACCTGTCCTCTAGGCATCAACTTTCCGCTTGCGGCCAACCAGACAGAGTCAGAGTCGACGATGCAGTCCCCACGCCCTCGGACGCTTCAGCTAGCTACTCGGACTTGGGCAACATCGTGCGTTGTTTTCCAGCGGTGCAAGTCATACAGATGGCTTCGTTTAGCACAGCCCCGCGCATGTGTTGAAACCTGATGCTGAGGGGCGTCAAGCACGTATAGCGTGAGGATTCTGGCAACGTTGTCTAGAGACATTGCCCGGTTGGAGAGGAAATGAGGAGAGAAAGCCGCACGATGCCGTGATGGAGCTGCAGAGTGATTCCTTCAGCTCGACCCCGGCTCTATGATGCGACTCTGTACGCATCCCGTGCCGCGGGCCTGCTTCATCATCCTGCCACACCTTTCGACGAGTCTTTGGTGAAGAGGCACCCATGCTCGGAGTTGCGGCAAATTCACCGTCGGAGTCTTTGGTGAGTCAAGGAGGCGTCTTGTGGCAGTGGGATCTCTAGACACAGCAGGCATGAAACATGAGCTGATCTAGGAAGGTTCTGGCGGTTCGGAAGCTCCAGAGGTTTACATCCTCTGACGTGGGATGGGTAAAGTGTGACACGTAGGTCACGAACTCGTCGAAACGAGAGCTGAGCCACAAGGTCGACACCGCGGAAACCCTGCATATTCGTGTCTGTAAGGCCAGATCCGCACCTTGCCACTCCAAGTTACAGGCCACACTCCCTAACTGGATTGGGACTTTTGCCAAAGTTCTTCATATATATCCTGTGTTGTAGAGATGTTGAAGAGTAGGGCTCAAGCTGCGAACATAACCGAGAACTTCTCTCGCATGCGTACACGTACTCATCGGCTACACACGCACCTACTACACATGGGTTTTCACTGCAATAGGGGCCAGGGCGAAAACATGAACAGTGGAAAATATGAGTTCCGTAGTACAAGCGTGACATACTGCTCATCCGACAGGCAGTGACTTTACCATATCGGGGATGTGTCTAGAAACCTAGAGAGTCAGTGTACCATTGCTACCTAGTTTCGGGCATCTCGACGCAATGGCCGAAGAGCCATCAGAAGTTCACGAGCACGACAGGCAACTCCCATAAGCTGACTGGCTCGTTGTCACCGAGCTTACGAAGATCTTCAGCTTACCCGGGTAGCCTTTGAAAGTCGGGTCAATGATAGGAGAGGAGCTGCATCACGAGTCCACTCATTCTTTCAACAATCTCAACCGTACGAATGGTAAGGGCCAATCCGATCAGACTGACCGACACTCAGCCTCTTACATTATACAGTCACCTAATGACGCCAGCCGATAGATGCGGCAAAATCTGTCGTAAGCTGCATATCTGGGCGCTCTCCCGCGAACAAAATACCCCATGTTGCTTGTTGCATCTGAACCCCTGTATCACCGGGGTTAGATCCTGGCGGCGGCTAAGCAACTTTTCCGTACTACCCCAGTCTCTACGGAGACGTTCTTCGTACGCCCAAGTGGCCAGACTCGTGAGGACTTCCACAATAGTGCTTACTGCGTAGTATGTCTCCGCGCGGGTAGAGCCGGATTACCACCTTCTCCAACTAACAAACTTCCAAGACATCTCTCGTGGGATTCTAGGCCCTTTTGCATCGACATGGGGAGCAGAAGCAAGGGGTCCTCGCCGGTCTCTCGTGCGGCACAACCGCCCATCACTTAGGTAATGAGCAAGCTTCGTCTTACCTTGCTCCGAGTATCATTGGTTCTCTTACGAGTAATCTCGTCTGTCGTCCCCCACGGAAGAGAGAGGGATCTCCGCCTAACAAACTCGGCCCGTTGGCGATCTCACCTTCTTACATAGGTCTAGCGAGAGTCGACTGCGTGCCGTGGAATGGCAAACTGAGCCCTGCAGTGACTCTCCGTAGCAAAAAAAAAAAAAAAAACCTGAGGCTGTTGAAGCGGCCCAGCAGCTCGTTGGCCGCTGCAGGGTGCGGAAGCCAAAATTTTCTTTCCCTATCCTTAAAAAGTTGTGTGGACTTTTTTTGAGAGATTCGACCTGTTCCCGCTTCCAAGTCCTTCACTTGGCAGTCTTTGTCTTCCCTCACGTCGTCCTGGTGGGAAGTCCAGCATCCACCCACGATGGCTTCTCTCGAGGAAAAATGCTTGGAAAAGCAAGACGGCTCTGAAGTCACCACCAACCCAGCTCTCCCCAGCGAAACCGGGAGCAGCAAAGGCCAAGATGGCGCTGCTTCATCGCCAACCGACTCTCCCTCTACGCCGCCGTCGGAACCGGCGCCGCTGGCCACCGCTCGGCTGCTGGCCATCCTCGTCTCCCTGATCCTCAGCGTCTTCCTCTTCGCTCTCGACATGACGGTGCTCGCCAACGCGGTGCCGGCCATCACATCAGAGTTCCACAGCCTGTCGCACGTGCCGTGGTATGGCAGCGCCTTCTTCCTGACCACGGCGCCGCTGCAATCGGCCTATGGCAAGATCTACGCGCACTTTGACCACAAGTGGACGTACCTGTGCTCCATCGCCATCTTCGAGGCAGGCAACCTCATCGCGGGCCTGTCCGTCAACAGTCCGATGATGATTGCCGGCCGCGCGCTGAGTGGCATCGGCGGCGGCGGCATCATCACCGGCGCCTTCACCATCATCGCGAGCGTCGCCCCGCCGCGCCGGATCCCGGCCTACATGGGGATCCTCGGCGTCACCTTTGGCGTTGCGAGTGTTGCCGGCCCACTGCTGGGCGGTGCCTTCACGACAAGTGTGTCGTGGCGCTGGTGCTTCTTCATCAACCTGCCGCTCGGTGCCGTGGCCGCAGCAGCCATGTTGCTGTTGTTCCGGCCCGCGAAGGATACTCGACCGGCCACGGCTCTGCCGCTGCGCGAGAAGATACTGCAGATGGACCCTCTCGGCATCGTGCTGGTGATCCTGTCCACCGGCTGCTTCACTCTGGCGATGCAGCTGGGCAGCGAGTCCGGGAACTGGGGCCAGGGCGGCGTCATCGGATCGCTTGTTGCCGCCGTCGTTGTCTTTTTCCTCTTCGTCGCGCTCGAGTGGTACCTGGGCGAGAGGGCCATGATCCAGTACCGTCTTCTGCGCAACGTCCTGGTTGCGGGCAACGTCGTTGTCAACTTCTTCGTCGCCACGGCCTACTTCCCTCTCATGTACACCTTGCCCATCTACATGCAGTCCATCAAGGACGCGTCGGCGTCCACGAGCGGCATCTGGAGCATCCCATTCATCCTGGGCGTGTCCTTCTTCGTCACCGTTTCCAACACGAGCATGCCCCGCGTGCCGTGGGCCATCTGGCTCGTTGTCGGACCGGCCATCATCGTGGCCGGGGCCGCTGCGCTGTACACCCTCGCACCGGACACGTCGCTCGCCCGCCTCCTGGGTTACCAGTTGGTCACCGGCGCCGGCATCGGTCTTGTCCTGCAGGTGCCCATCGCCGCGAACCAGGGGCTGGTCGAAGGAGCCGACGTGCCCGCCGCCATTGGCATGACTCTGTTCTTCGAGACCATTGGCAGCGTGCTCTTCATGCCTGCCGTCCAGGCCTCCTTCGTCGACGGGCTCATTTCGCGCGTGGCTTCGTCCGACGCGCTGTCCACGGCCGGCATTACTCCCTCGCTGGTTCTCCAAGTCGGCGCCACTGGCATCCGTCAACACTTCCCTTCCCATGTCACGGCCGTACTGGACTGTTATATGGGCGGCGTTAGGATAGCGCTTCTGATGGAGTTGGTTTGCGCCATCATAGCGCTCGTGGCAGCTTGTGTGGTAGCCGCGATATATATGGCTCGCAGACGTCATGTCAAACCAAGTCCCAATTAGAGGATGTAGCATCCTGCGGACCGTATGACGCATAGATTATTCAACATATGCCACTACTCATTATTCATGAGGCATGAGAAAACATGACCAGATTAAATAAAGACACACTGCTCTTTTGCCATGATGTTACCCATGTTGATCGTCGATGTACATGCGAATCAGAAGGTTGAATAACCGGTGTCTATTCACTCAGCCAGATGGATAAAGCCTACGCTGCAACACGACGTGGAGTTTCAATGACCCCCTGAAGTACAAAGTAGCTCCTCTTTCCCCGATAAGTGTCGTGATAGCTTCATGACCGTTGCTCCACCACCCCGAGGGATATACTTACTTACATAAGACCTTTTTCACATGAGAACTGATATACAAGATAGAGCTGCTCTATCGATGGCTTCTTGGCGACGAACTTTTCCATCCCTACCTTCCTAGGTTTTGCGGTACAGAACGCGATATAAAGCTTCCCATTTCTGTCTACCTCCTATGACCCTGGGACAGACATTCCCCAGGATCACCCAATGTTTCGCAAGGCAATTGGTTCATTCTTCAGACACCGACCTCACATGGAGTCTTTGTGAAAACTGTGAATCTCTGGAGAAAGATGAGTAAACCTATCTTCTTCGCCTTGGGCTCGATAGGCCAAGATCTGCTAATTGTAATTTTTGAGTAGTCGGGACATTCATACCTGAAGATGTCAGCATCGGAACAATCTCTGTCGTAGCGAAGAAAAGTCTCCCACCTTCATTTTCCCACTTCTACCCAGTTGGCCAGTACACGTAGAGGTAGATGTGCTCCTCGTTTTGCCCGGATAGCATGAAGACTCTGGCACTTTGTGTACGCCGAGAGTCCCGGTAGGCGCGAAACGTTTTTGCTAGAACATGGTTCAAGATAGAATTGTTAGTGCTACCGCTCCGTCTCAAGTAGACGTATCATGGTGCACATAGTCTGTCGTCATGTACTGGGTAAAAGCTGCCAAGCTTTGGGGGTTATCAAGCTGTACACCATCTCAAGGTCGACAGCGGCGGCCGTTCTTCTTTCAATCGAACGCGTTGGTACTCGTTCAATGTTGCTTTTGACTTACATTGGACTTTATGGTGTTATTTGTCCCATGACTGAGCGTTTTTCGCGGGTTGGATGTTTCGTGGACAGTGTACGTGAGCATCCATCATACGTGTAATTTAGGTCCATAGTTATTTGATCCATGTAACTCTTCATAGCTGTATATAATTGAAATCTTGAATTATGTGAGGGCACAAAGCTTAGAACTCGGTAACTTACGAACCTTGGCCTCTCTTTCGTGATCGACATTAGTGTTCAACTTTCACGATGAATCGTAAACTATCTTGCTCATGGCGTCGAGCGCCCTCACTGCGGCGCTCTGAGTGACGCCTTGCAACCCTTGCAGCCCCTGCAACTCCCTCGGCCTTTCTTCCCACGACGACCATCGCTCCAGACTCATTCAACCCGAGATGGCCTTGTGCGGATTACGTGGAGGGACTGTGGATGACACTGTAACATGTGGCACCAACGCCCAGCTCTTCTCGCCATTCTCAGCTCCTTGTCGAAACCGCTGGCGGCAGATTACAAGCCACCCTGCCGCAGCGGGAACGTCAAAGTCAAGCAGTGCGTTGCTGCTCTCCACGGCGTCGGCGACAACCTCGTATCCCCAGTGGACTGGAATTTTGCCGAGACCACCTTTGACCGGTAGCGTCCCAACTCCTGCTCGTCGTATGTGTCTCTCTCGTCGGGCGCCTCGTTCCGGACCTTTGGCCCCCGCGGCGGCCTTCCTCCAGCTTCCACATTGATACGAATCCGGCCCACAAATGCCCAAGTCCCAGAAGGCCCTTCCCAAGCTTCTCCGAGGTGAGCTTGCTCTCTTGCAAGGCTGTGAAGTCGGGCGGGCTCTGCAGGGTCCTCGGTTTCCTTGAGCCGTTTTATCAGTGACTCGGTGTGCTGTGCCGGTGATTCCCTCGGAAAATCCATCAAAAACCCCCAGAGGCGGACAGTGTCCTCACTAGGATTATCTGCTGTCACGACTAGGCTGGTAATGGCTTTGGCGGCCTCAACTGCATTTCTTCTTTGGTGTAGGTCGTTCTCCCCTCGCTTGCGCCTCTTCATGATGACACCCATCCTCAACGGCCGATGCGAACATTCAGTCCAAACTTGTTCTATGGATGACGTTTATCTGACTACTTGGCAGGCGTCCTGTCCCTTTAATATTGGTACGTACTCTCCTGTCGTTTGTTTTTTTGGTATATGCGAATTCTTGTAGTTGAGAGTATGATGTTGTCCATCCCCGCGATCCAGACTAAGGTCTGATCCAGAGCCAGCTGGAGTCCCTGTCGCTTATTCGTGAACTTGATGTAATGACCGTTGCACAGCTGGATGAAGTGAAGACAGCCTCTAGTCCGATTTCACCACCACCAGACGGATTGAAAGTGGAGACTAGTCCATCCAACTCTTATCCCTCTCCGCGTACGTCAAACATTGAAGATTTGAGTATGTGGAGTGGATTGAAACTCCAAAGCCTGTCTCCGTCGTCGTCGTCGTTGTCTGTTGCCATTATCGTCGTCGTCTGTAGGGTTCTGGTGAGTACCGCCTCTGGGTTGGGTATCGTCGTAGTTTGAGGTGCGAAATTCTCTTTGAGACTGGGCTCTACACCAAAGTTGTACTCCACGTGTCTGCTGTCCGACAATGAGGCTCCCAGTAGAATTTGTGCGTCATGAGCCGATCAACCACGTGCGTAAGTAGCTAGGTCATTGAAGATAATTGGATTGAAACCATGTGCGTCTTGGACCAGAATATGCTATTGGTTTATGTCATCTTGATATCTCAAACTTCTCCTCCGAAAGTGACGGCAAGTCGTGTAGAAGCAGCTTGTTGAGTGTTTCGCTTTGCAGTGTAGACCTCAACGACCACTCAACTCCAGCCCAATGTCGTGACTTGACGGTGAATACTTTGAAACTTTGCTCGAGTTCTCTACGCTCGACACCTTATTCTGTTAAGCCTAGTCTCTCGGCAATATGAAAGGACACAACTCACAACTGATCTCGCAAGCCGTAAGCTTCGACGTCGCTACGACTCTGTTCTTCTTGCCCCGCAATCGAACTCTTTCGTGAGAAGCAAACATGTCGTCTTCCTACCAGCGCATTCCGTGCGGCGTGTTCGACACATCTGGGAACGAAAAAGATGCCATCGTACTCTATGGTTGGATCGTAGAGGGTCAGCTTGATACTGGCCGGTTAGAGGCAGCGTGGTGGGCGCTGGCGAAGAGATGGCCCATCTTGCTGGCTCGTCTGCGACAGGGCTGGTTCTTTGATATACCGGGCCAAAACAAGGTGGCAGCTCTGAGGGCCGAGGAAGATGGCAAAGCCCAAGATGACAAGGTGAGTACACTCCCCAACCCCTCTACAAGCCATCTGAGGAACCTCCCACTTACTCTTTGTCCACAACTCTAGACGCGCCTCTTTCTTATCCGAGACCTTGGGCATACGTCTGTCCACGACGAGCTCAAGTTCCATACAGGCGCAGACCTGCCTCAAGATAGAATCACAGTGGAACGTGCCGACAACAACCTCTCCGTCTGGGCCGACAACAGCGCGACCAGCGTGGCGCAGCTGATGCGCGAAGACCGCGCCCAGGTCAGCGTGCAGGTGACGATCTTTTCGGACGCCACGACGGTCTGCCTCAGTACCGCGCATGTTCTTTGCGACGGCGTAGGAGCCAAAGAGATCGCAGAGGCTTGGTCCAAGTGCATAAACGGCAGAGAAGACGAGGTGAAGCCCCTGGACCACGCAGGCACCGACGCATTTCGCGTCTTGGAAGTGCCGGTGTCAGAGCCTCCCAGGCCGTCTGGCTGGCGCGTCTTGGGCTGGCTAGGGATCGTCCATTTCGCGCTGTACTTTGTTCTTGATCTTTTCAAACGCCCGCCGTCCAAGATGGAGAACCGCTATGTTTTCGTCCCGAAGCAAGTCGTCCAACAGCTCAAGGAGCAGGCCTTGGCTTGCCTCGACGATGGCGCCTGGGTCAGTTCGAGCGACGTCCTTGCGGCATGGATCGTGAGGAGCTTCCACGCCGACAAGAGGGATGACCCGTCTCCGCTGAGCATCATCTATCCCTCCAACCTGCGCTGGCTGGACCTCGACAACGTCATGGTCCCGCTGCCCATCCCCTATCTACGAAACGCAGCGTACACCGTCTCGCTGCCCGAGATGCCGGCTTCGCAGTTCGCCTCCCACCTTTCGCTGGGTCAGGTGGCTCTGCTCTTCCGTCGCACTCTCGAAGCCCAAACACAGCCCGAGGTGATCAAAAGGTCACTGGTCTGGCGAACGTGGAGCAAGGGCAAGACTACCGTGTTCTTCAGACCGAGCTCTCACTGGCTCGTGATTACAAACTGGCGCAAGCTGGGCATGTACGATGTCGACTTCGGCACCGGTACCGGAAAGGTGTTGCGCACGTGGGAATATGCGTTTCACCCCGTACCGCTGCGCAATTCCGCTGGGCTCATCGCCGACGACCCGACCGGGGGTGTCTGGCTCGGCGGCTATCTGTCGCGCAAAGAATGGGAGATCAACTTTGGCAACTCTATGCACCACGTATGAAGTCTGCACAGAGGTTGACGGGGCCGGGGAGGTTGACGGGGCCGGGGAGGTTGACGGGGCCGGGGAGACTGACGGGGCCGGAGAAGGCCGGATAAGGTGACGGGCTGGTCAAGGTCATATACAAGCCAGTCAGGGAGCTGGGTGACCACGTCGTCTACTCTTCGGAGGTTTTAATCCTACAGAATCCTACGAGGACACTCGTCTTGGAGTTCTCTTTTCTCCAGCTCCGCCGCTGCAGCCGCACTTCTCGGCGAACATGGCTCAACTCGACCAAGCTTCGACCGCTTGACCATCTCAAAGCTTGTTCTCCTTACCCCGGTTGGTCAAGAATCCCCGGCCGGCTACCGGCTCCTGATGGCGCGTCGCGACTGGCTGCTTGCTCACCCGTCGATGGAACCGTTCCACAGCCCTTGGCCTCTTCTGGAAGGTAGTAATCGTTCGTCTTGCGTCATATCATAAATCCCTGTGACCGCCGACAGCGAGTGCCGAACAACCGCTTGGGAATACAGCCTGTCGCAAGCCAAGTCGCCTGTCACTGTGGACTGTTGATAGGGTTCGACATGGGAACGTCCTCGCAAATCAGGTACTGCTCATCACATCATGAGCGGTGGACTACTACTAGGTCGTACACAGGTCCACCGCCAAATGATGGATGAAGGCGACCCATTCAAAGCCGGAACTTTTGCATTCTCTGTTGGTCTGCCTCCTTCTTCTAGCGGTAAAGCGCCAACGAACAATAGAGTCGATGCTGTCATCCAGAGCAGGGTGCGAAGATGTTCAAATACCGCTGTTGGGACGCCGTCGAGAAGGCCTCTCTCGTTGGGCTTGTAGCTTCCATCCAGTTCTCGTCGTCAGTATGAAGTTTTTCAACCTCCTCAGCGGCCTGCTCTGCGCTTCTTCCGCCTTGGCCTTCAAGAAGCCAAAGAAGCCTACACTCCCCAGGTCCATCATCGAGAAGCGTGCGCCCCATCAGTCGTTCTCGCATCCTGAAATCCGCAAACGAGCTTCTCGCTTCCTGACGGACAAGACCGAGGGTAAGTCGGGCCT
This sequence comes from Colletotrichum trifolii, assembly GCA_004367215.1. Lineage (NCBI taxonomy): Eukaryota > Fungi > Ascomycota > Sordariomycetes > Glomerellales > Glomerellaceae > Colletotrichum > Colletotrichum trifolii. Next base: position 171,024 of record RYZW01000066.1, on the reverse strand, counting down.
TGTGACCAGTCGCCGTTGATGAGCGTCAAGTTGACCATCTGAATCTCCTAGCCTTCGCTGTCAACGGCTCCGGCATCCCAGAAGTTCCTTTCGACATTGGCGAGTCCTACGCCGGGTTGCTGCCCATCTCCGACAGTCATGACGAGACGCGCAAGCTCTTCTTCTGGTTCTTCCCCTCGACGGCCGCGAACACGCCCGAGGAGGTGACCATCTGGTTAGACGTTCCCCAAGAGGACGTGCTACGCGCATCACTTACAACCCAACAGGCTCAATGGCGGACCCGGCTGCTCTTCGCTCTCCGGCTTCTTGACGGAGAACGGACCCTTCACCTGGGAGGCCGGCACGCTGGCCCCCGTCCAGAACCCCTACTCGTGGACGAACCTCACCAACATGCTCTGGGTCGAACAGCCCGTCGGCGTGGGCTACTCCCAGGGCGTGCCCAACATCACCAACGAGGTCGAGCTCGCCGCCGAGTTCCGCGGCTTCTACAAGAGCTTCGTCGACACCTTTGACACCAAGCAGTGGAAGACGTACGTCACCGGGGAGTCGTACGCCGGGTACTACGTCCCCTACATCGCCGACGGCTTCATCTCCGCCAACGACTCCGACTACTTCAACCTCGCCGGCATCTCCATCAACGACCCCATCATCGGCGACGAGACCATCCAGCAGCAGGTCGTCATCCAGCCCTACGCCGAGTTCTGGCAGAACCTCCTCTTCCTCAACCAGACGTTCCTCGACCAGACCCGCGAGCGCCAGGACGCGTGCAACTACTCGTCCTACCTCGACGCCTACTTCCAGTTCCCCCCGCCCCAGGAACCCTTCCCCGTCCTGCCGGACCCCTACAGCTCGGACACGTACGCCTGCGACATGTTCGACACCTTTTACGAGGCCATCCTCGAGGTGAACCCCTGCTTCAACATCTACCACATCACCGAGACCTGCCCGCACCCCTACTCGCAGCTCGGCATCGTCAACAGCGGCGACTACTCCCCGCCCGGCGCCGCCATCTACTTCAACCGCACCGACGTCAAGCGCGCCCTCCACGCCCCCGTCAACTCGGACTGGCAGCAGTGCACCGACACCAACGTCTTCGGCAACGGCAACGCCAGCAGCCGCGCCTCGGACACGTCCCCCGGCCCGGCCAACAGCGGCGCCCTGCAGCGCGTCATCGAGTTCACCAACAACACCATCATCGGCTCCGGCGACCTCGACATGCTCCTCAGCACCAACGGCACGCTGTTCGCCATCCAGAACATGACGTGGAACGGCGCCCGGGGCCTGTCGCGGTACCCCTCGGCCCCGCTGTACGCGCCGTACCACCCCGAGTACAACGGCGGCGCCCTCGCCGGCGCCGGCGTGCAGGGCGTCTGGACCGCCGAGCGCGGCTTGACCTTTTACACGGCCCGTCTCGCCGGCCACGAGCTGCCCGGTTACACGCCGGGTGTCGCGTACCGCATGCTGGAGATTCTGCTCGGCAAGGTAAAGGACTTTGGCAGCACCGAGTCGTTTACGACGCAGACTGGGAATTTCACCGGCACCGGGACGATTTACAAGAAGCATTAGTGTCTTGTCGAGGCGGATACCGACGACGGCTATTTCTCATGATTAGATGCCCATAGTATGTAGCTCTGCACTGGGCAGCAACAATGCTAGCACATTATTACGCTTCTAAGCCGCGCGCCGAGTCAAGCAAAGTAGAACCGCACGTTATTCTCCTTCTTGCCGTACTCCCCGACGAGGCGATAGTAACCGAGAGAAATTCGAGAGATTTCCTTGGATACGCCTTGGGCAACTCTCCCCGCGACCTTGCCAAACGGACTTTTCACCATCGCGTCCCATCCACTGCCGTCCTTCTTCGTGACATCGAGCGGTTCCTCGTCTTTTCCCTGCTCTTTACGCGCGACCCGGGCCGCCGCCACCGTGTCGATGTTGGTGACGTCGTCGACCTGGAGCTCCCTGAGGTCGGCGGCTTGGAACCCGCCCTCGAGCCAGGCCGCGAGAATGATCTCGTTGGTGTACAGCTTGGACGCGGTCCTGTCGTGGCCGGTCCACGCTTCGGCCACGCGGAGCATGCCGCTCTCTGGGTAGGCGACGGCGCGGAGAATGGGGATCTTGGCATTGTTGAACACCGAAGCAAACACTTCCAGCTCGGTTCCCCCTTCGATGTCTGGTTCTACTTTGAGTCTGTAAGATTCATGTCCCTGAGGAGGTATGTGATATGTCAAAGAGAGGAAACGCTTGGTTGGGTGTGAGTGCCCTTACTGCAAGCTACGAGGGCAAAAGTCAGCATGATGAGTAGTATCGCGGGTGATCAAGGGAGCATTGCATACCAGACACGCTACGAGTTGAGTGAGTGTTGTAATCCACAGCAGGGTAGGCAAGATGAGCCTCATGGTGCCTTGAGGGCTGTGGTGGGAAAGGCTTACACGCTGGGATTTGACGTCAGCCAAACTATAACGTCTATTGTTCGTCTGGGAGAGTGCTGAAGAGTTATTATATATAGTTCAAGATGAGTGTACTTCATGGGAAAGTTTCTAAGGATAATTATGCGGTGTTGCCGTATCTGCTGCATAAGCTTCAGTGATGATGGATGTCCAATCGGGCGAAAACGGCCGCAGGCACTGCTGTATTGACTATTACGCATCACTGCAGTTCATCAGTGATAGCTCAGACTAAAGCATTCATGAGCAGTAAATTAGTGCTGTGGTGGATAGGTTGATGCTGGTTGTGGACAGCCATTGGCACATTCATCACCCAGCATTAAGCCGCCGCAATGTCTCCCATGTCATCATTCCTACCTTGTTCACTATGTTTCGTCATCTGGACAAGTCCTATTCAGTGAAGTACCAACCTTCTCATGTATCTGGTCATTGCTGTTGAACCTGGAGTTTGGATGGGATTTGTTACTATACTGTTGGTTTCGTACGCGCTCGATTATGTAGTGTCTTGATAGTGATTCTCCCTCGACAGGAATTCCCCAAGTCATCCACAGTAGGAATAGCAATAGAATGTAGATATAACGTCATTAGTTTACAGAACCTGTATTAAAGAAAACGAGAGTCGATTTGCAAAGCTGCGAAGAAAGACAGTATGTAACTGGGATTATTCTTGTTCAGGCTCGCTCCTTCTTCAACCCGTTCCTGAGATAGAACTTCCCCCCCTCCTTAAGAAGTTTTCAGAAGGCAGCTCTACAGTCATTAACCAATATAATGACACATGTTTCCATAACATACTCCTGACTAAATATATTGAGCCTCCTCAAATCTGTCTACTACATTAATACCTCTGAAAGAAGTACTATATCCTCAGAGTTAGTATTCAGCTTTAAGACATAATTGGCTTAGGCTAACCAAGAACTTCACATCAAGTTTTTAAAGAAGATAACATAGTCAACAATTCTACGGCAATTATATTCTTATATAGTTTCATATCACACATACCCTTTTCGTGGTCATGGAAGCAGCCTAAGTCAAGACAGTCAGCTATTGCTGTCTCCCCTATCTCTCAGCTCTGTCATGTCATCCTTTATTCATCTAGCAATCCACTGATGCAGCACCTTGGTCTGAGCCATTACTGTCCTTGTTAGAGCTGTTGTCTTCTTCATCCCTTACCGCCATCACACTACCATTAAGTATTCACTACTAAATACACCCATCAACCTACTAAGTATAGTTATAGTAACAATGAGCTAGTATTCTTCTCTTCTCCTGACACACTACCCTTGGGTATTCGCTAACGAATATACACACTAAATCCTCAAGCCAAGCTCTTATATCAATTAATACTATCCTAGTCTTCCTCGCTCCTCACCTCTGTCGCGCCAGCCTGTATTCACCTGCGCATACACCTGCGAAAGCATCCCAGCCTGCCAATCTTTGCAACTTGGGGCTGCTGCTTCTTGGGCCATCTGCATTGTATGACAATTACAAGGCCCCTGACAACTGCCCAATGTGGTAGAAGCACTCAACAGGCTGGCTTGTAATTCCTTGACCTTCTTGGGGCGCGAAGTCTTTTATAGTAATGGTTACCTCGCTCTTTCCAAAGTAAAACAATGCTGCGTCGCTCTTGCCATTTCGCTCCTTTGGTTGAGATAGTGGCTGAGTGTGGAAAGTTCTAGAGACCAAGTCGCCCAGAACTTACACCAGCCTCACCAAACCAACCAGAAATCAACTTCCACATCTTCAGCTTGATAGAACTTTTATTATTCATCATCATATCCAGTGCTTGTCCTGGGCCTCTATTATTCAACCTCATGCCCCCGTTTCCATCTCCAAGTCTGGATCAGCCTCGGTCCCCAAATCCCTATCCTCCAGGAATCGCCTGCCTACGAGCTCGTCGGGCAAGTAATCCTGCCTCACCCGTCCCTCGCGATAATTCGGCGGGTACTTGTACTCGGCGCCGTATCCCAGTTCCCTCATCAACCTCGTCGGCGCGTTTCTCAGATGCAGCGGTACCGGTAGCGCCGCGACCCCAGGTTCCTTTAGCGCCGCGTAGGCGTTGTTCAACCCACGATACGCCCTTACGCTCTTTGGCGCGAGACACAATGCAACCGCGGCGTGAGCCAAGGGAATTCGCGCCTCGGGCATGCCAATTTGCTGCGCGGCGGTATACGCAGCCGTGGCCAGCGGCAGCAATGTGTTGTCCGCAAGTCCAACATCCTCGGAGGCGATGACAACCATCCGCCGCGCGATAAACAGCGGATCTTCGCCGGATTGCAGCATACGCGCGAGGTAATACAGCGCAGCATCCGCATCGCCACCCCTCACCGCCTTGTGAAACGCCGATATCGTGTCGTAGTGCTGGTCGCCCGCGCGGTCGTACACCAGCGTCTTGGTCAATGAAGCTTTGATGTCGTCCTTTGTAATTCCGACCCGCGTCGACAGCGAGAGCGCGAGCTCCAGCAGGTTCAGCGCCGTACGGGCATCTCCGTCTGAGAAGGTCGCCAGGTACCTCACCAGCTCGCTGTCCACGAGCGCGCTCGGCGGCATTCCCGCCTTCTCCTCCTCCTCCAACGCCCGGAGCAGAATCCTCGCCACGTCCTCGGTTTCCAACTTTTTGAGCACAAATGTCCTGCACCGCGAGAGCAGCGCGCCCTGAACCTTGAAGCTTGGATTCTCCGTCGTAGCGCCAATGAGCGTGATGGTGCCCGCTTCGACGGGTTTGAGGAAAACGTCCTGCTGGCTTTTGCTGAAGCGGTGGATCTCGTCGCAAAAGATGATGGTCTTGCGTCCCGTGAGTGCGAGCTCGCCGGCTGCCTCAGCAAAGAACTTCTTGCACTCGCCCACGCCCGACGACGTGGCGTTGAGCTCGATGAAGCGCGATCCCACGCTGCGTGCAATGCACCGCGCAATGGTGGTTTTCCCGGTCCCTGAGCCGCCCCAGAGAATCATGCTCGGCACGCGGTCCGACTCGATCAGAGACCGCAATACACCGGCGCGGCCGACGAGGTCCTGGCCGCAGACGTCGTCGAGGGATTGCGGTCGCATACGTTCCGCGAGGGGCGCGGCGCGGGCCGTTTTCGTGCGCTTAGCAACTGGGGCGACCTCCGGCGGCGTGTCGTCAGCGGTGGTGACGAAGGGAGAGCCAGGGCCATCGTCGAAGCTTCTTTTGACGCCTGCGGACGGTTTCGGGGTGTTGACAGTGCCGTTCGGGACTGTCTGTGTTGGTGGTGGCGGCGGGGGTTTGGAGGGCAGCGGCGCATGGCGCTTTGGGTTCGGTGTCGAGAAGAAGGCCGACGCTGGACGTTTCGCTTGCGTAGAGGAGAGTATTGCCTGTGTACCATTGGGAACTTGGGTTTGGGATTGGGTGGCGGTCGGAGGAGACGAGGTGCGTTCGGGTTTGGCGATGTGGGTTTGGCAGCCAGAGTCGATGTGGGAGTTGATGAGGATCTCCTTGACGGGCTTGCTGCAGATGGGGCAGTCGACCGCCATATTTACGGCTAGCGAGGACGTGGCATACAGCCGATGGGTTCTTAGCTACTGCAGATACGGATGCGAGACAGGATTTGTAGGAGAGGTCGCAGGCCGTCGAGGTAGAAGCGGTGGAGGAGACGAGAAGTGAAGCTCGTGACAATGTGCCTTCCAGAAGCAAAGGTAGAGAGAGGTCGAGACGCGCCTAGGAAATTTCCAGCAGTGACGCGCCTCAATTGACTTCCACTGACCAAGGAAGGGACAGCCCGTCAGTGGACAACGGGTAGCTGGCAGAGAGTTTCAGTGTACCTCTTCCCCTGAAGGGCGCTATGAAGAGCTTGAGTCAAGTGCCTAAATCCAATCGCTTCCCTGGATCGAATTCCAGCGCGGAGGTTCTAGTGGGGTCGGGACGCCTTGCTCCGTAGGTACCTAGGTCTCAGCCGATAACTGCCGGGCCGACGGGATTGGACCCCCCCCCCCCCCCCCCCCCCCCCCCCCCCCCCCCCCCCCCCCC